>WEIS01046708.1:0-14634 GCA_013389965.1 Todus mexicanus
TTCCAATCCCGAACATTGTGTGAATCTGTGAACTGTCGAAGAACTGAGGCCATGTGATTCAAGTACATTCCTACAAACAGATAGTACAGAGATACTGATGTTACGAAAACATTTCGGATTTGGAAGTCTTTCATATAAAATGCCATTTTCCAGCAAAGGCCATAATTTTGTCAGAAATACACAGATGAAAGGTGAATCTACAGGTTAGGACGGAGTATTTTCAGTAAGACAGTAAAACTCAAGACGTGAAAAGAGAACATGGTTAGCTCTGCTAACAAGGGACGCATTTGTCTCTTACCTCATTTTAAGGCAACCTGGAGCACCTAGCTGGTCTAGATTTGACAGAAAACAGGCACAACCAAGTTTTACCAGAACTATTTGCAGAGAAACCACTGATGCCATGACACTGTAGAAGCCACTTCAGGCACAGATGTTAAAAAACCTCCTTTTATTCAATGAATTTAAGTTTACACATTTTTGGCTGATGTGACATACTTAGTTAAAAAGTCCTTCAGCCTAGAAATGTGCATCATTTCCTTCATGGTGGTGTCTCTGCTTCGCAGCTGGAGCACTCCACTCTCTAGAGTGACATCAGTTATCAAGACTGTGAAGAGAATACTCATCTCATCGTACCTGCAAAGAAAAGAGCACACCTGTTACTGCTTCTGGTGTACGAAAAACTCAGAGAAGTTAGGTACAAGTGACCATAAGCTGTAAATATTTATTTTTGCTATGCTGCACTAAGGCCGGTGTGAATACACATTTTCTTGTTGCCATTCCTTCCTTTCCGGATTATATGCCTTTAAATTACTGAGTTACTTCAGTACACAAAAAGAACATTATTTGGTGACCTGTTACAGGAGTATTTTTGTAGAACCAGAATGTCTCTTTCTTTTGTTATTTAATAGCCAGACCTACTTTGAAGACTACTGCACAGAACAAACAGTCCTATTTATTTTCTTTCGGGAAAAAACATCCATCAATATGCTCAAGATTCATTGACATGAGCAGCAATATGCTCAAAATTCACTGCTGATCAACAGATCGCTTCTGAAGCCCTCAAATGGAACAGCAGGTTTTATCTGCACAAATAATTCCATCACATAGACCAATGGCAGTGGTTCCAGACTTGGAAGACCTTTCGAGTTCAAGACTAAGCACAGTGTGCTGCTGGAAACAGGACTAAGGATGAAACACAGAACCAGTCCAGATGCAGAAATAGGGCGTGAGGGTGGGAAACATTTCTGCAAGCTTATGACTCATCTTAAGAAATTTATTTTCAACAGCAGAGTCTCTAAGAGGCATTCCCCAGCTCCAGAGAAACAACAATAACACGTGACAGGCTTACACTGCGCTGAATTTCAAAGATCAACTGACACGGCTCTTCAAAATAAAACTAATTGAATCCAGGTTTATAGTTTGGGATATGTGCCTCAGCCGTACAGCTACCGCACTCAATGACTTTTTACTAAAACCAGGCCTATTTTCACTATCCACAGAAAGTCACCTTTCACCTTCACAGTTTAATTTACAACAGACTGTTTCTCCTTACTTCGTATAAAGCTGCTCCAGAGATACCTGCGCGGTTTCAAGATAACCCGGCCATACAGAAATTCTGTTTTCTGACAGTTCATTGAACAATCCTTGACAAACCTGTGTTTATTTAAAAACAAAAGATAGAAAATAGACTTTGAGAGTTTGAAAATCTATGCAAAGAAACCATTAAAATCTAGTATACGTGGTATTAGCATTCCTAATTGGTGTTAATTTTCTGGTGGAAATAATCTCCAAGTAGAAAGCGACCTGGCAATTAAATCTCCATGTCTATTTAAAAACATGCCAGTGTAAGTTTTCTCCCTTTTGTGGGGACTGGCATAATGACTGACTGCAATAAAAACTTTTTTAAAACCCTTCTGAAGATGTGACCCCCGTGTTAATTCTGAAAGATCACGAAGCTGAGCAGGACTGTGTTATTTATTTTCCTTAATTTTGCAAGGAGCAAATATCAACTCTATTTAATAGTACCGAAAGCAGCGTGTTAATGCAAGGCAGGCACCTTCTACCCCTCGTCTCAGGTGTACTCCTTGGGCTATGCCTCAGTGCTGCGTAGCAGAAGCCCGATGGAATCTGTACAACCACGAATCCCCAAGAATCCAAACAGCAGCGTGACCTTCCCCAACGTAAACAGTGTCTGAACTGTCCCAGGGGGTTACACAGAAAGATAATGCTCAGAAGTAAAATGCTTTCTTACAACGTACCTGTCTCAGCTCTGTTGTTGGACCTTTTCCTACATCCAAGGCCACTTTAATAGGTGCTAAACAAGGATGAAGCTTAAGCACCTAACAATTTTACAAAAAGGAACAGATTACTGAAAGTATTTAGTGGGATATTCTAAACAGAACTAAGAACTATTACTTTTTTTTTTAACTGAAATCAAGGCTCTAAACATGCACAAATTTTCTCATAGCACAAAATGTGGAATTAGAAGCAAGCTGTATTTTACACGACTACCACACACAGCTAGGTTAGCGTGGCTGAAATTACTTTGTTTTGCCTAAACCCTGGAAAAGAGGTGAAGTTTTGTTAAGCGAGCTCCATCTTTAATGGAGCCATAGTGATCAGAGACAGCCCAGCAGGCAGTTACCATCCAGTCTGCCGCTTGTTCTGAAAGATCAGCTGGCTGTTTGAGTAAGAAACACTGCCTGAAATCTACCACTCGAACTCCAGAAATCCAGGGTAGGAGTGGGAACAAGGACAGTCCTTGCCCCACTACCGCCTGCGACCCACTTTTTCTACTTCTCTCAGCAACCTTCAGATGATTCTGGAAGAGACAAACTCCTCTTTCCCATGTGAAGCTGCTCCATTCCAATTCCCCTTAACTCCTTCATCACTTGAACGGCAAGAGCCTAACTACTGATCAGAGAGCAAGATGGTCAAACAGGAAAGGTGACCAAGGAATAAAAGAAAATTGCTTCTATGGGTGAAAAGGACACAGAAGCAGCCCCATGCGGCCAGGCTAGTGCTACCAGTGAGACGTGTCGTCTGCACCTGCTGGGAGGGGAACAGAGGGTGGTGGCGTGGAAAAGGGAGAGATTTCCATGCTTGAATTTACCGCACTGCCTGTGGGGTTTGTACTTTGACTTGCCTTACACTTCCCGCAGACAGTTACCTTTCTCTGGGAATTGTTCTTTTTTGTTAAGGGATTCTCAGCGAGCTGTAGAGAATCAAAGAGATACGCTAATGCTCCCCGGTCCAGATTGCCGCTCATGGACAGAACGTGAGGAATAACGTTCTTCCTTCCATCTCGGCCCTGAAGAGAAAAAACCCACAAAAGGATACCTCAAAGACTGCCCCCCAAAGTCTTCTGTTTACTTTGAAGGTACTAGGCACTGAGCTCAAGCATTCTTATTACATTTAAAATAGGATCAGACATACATTTTAGAAAGTCACCAGCAATCTTAAAAAGTGTAACAGGAACTAGGCAAGATTGTAACACTGGGGAAAGAAGAATATCCCAGCAGGATGGGATTATTTTCTTGTCCGGTCTCTCTGATCATAAATTTAAATCTATGGCCAATACACTTGAAACTCTGCATTTTCTTTTGGAAGTTTGTAGATCGTGTCCTTAATACAGCTCATTTCCAATATCCGAGAATTTACTCCTTGCAAAAACACCCCGAACACTGTTTTATCTGCTTTTGAAAATGAGTGTCTGACTGCAGAGTATCAATTGTACTGCTTCTACAACAAAATAAGACAACAGCCACGTACTAAGCAATTGGCCCAGCAAAGAAAGCATTTCTCTCACACATTAGCTTTATCAGGAAAGACTTTTAATACAGTAAAGCTTACAAGTAATTTTGAGCTATCCCCTGGATACATCTCTAACAGTTCAGTATCACCAAGGTTCTTCAACGTTTCTACTGTTTCTGTCCCCCAAGGAAAGCTGTACTGTACATTAAATCCTCTTCTTCCCTTTTCATCCTGAAAGTCGCTGCTGCTGAAGTTAGAAGGGCCAACTGCAAACTGAAAATGAAAGATATACGAGGTGAGTGAGCACTACTGTGAATGCTGCATTAACTACAAAACCAGTCTGCAATGCAAGCTGAAGTCTGTGATTTTCAGCAAAAGACTTTTATAAATGACAGTCCAAATCTCTTTGCTGTTTTACAGCATTTTGATCTCAAATCCCTTACAAACAGAAAAAAATTGCGTTTATGCAAGCCAGACTACGCATCATAAACAGCTCTGGGTTTTTGCTTCCCACAAGAAATAGATGCATTTCAGTGACAAGAAGAAGCAAGCAATATAATGCCACAAAACCCATCAGGGTGTCTGTTCGCCCAGTCTTTGGGACATAGAGGAGCAGCCAAGGTGTCCCCCGGGTACTCTGCTGTTACCTTTCTCCACCATTGGAGCCTCTGGCGTAACCAGTAATCAAGCCACTGTCCTGCAGTTCTGGGAGAACTAAACCATGCAAGCAATGCCGTGGTCGTTTCGCCTGTTCTTTAAACAATAGCAAGGTCAGCAAGTTAACTCCTTCAAAAATAACAAGGAAAAAGCAAGAAACAGTATTCAAAAAGAATCCACAAGTGAAACAAGTGCAAACAGATCATTTAAATATGGAAAGGGATTAATCCCTCTATTACTCTACCGTAGAGTGTTTTCGTCGTGTTGTTCACTTTCAGGAACAGAGTCAAAGCACACTCCAATTTGAGCGAGGCCACAAGGCAGTCTCCTGTTCACCAATTCTAAGCAGCTGGCATACTGTGCCAAAGCCCCTGTCAAAAGAGAAATCATTCATTTTAGTAAGCACAGGAAAAAACTTGAATTCTTAATTCCCCTGAGAGTGATATTACACGATACAGGTGCTGTTTGATACACGTATGATGCATTTTGATAGATGTACGATACCCACAGTGTATGATACACATACTGTTTGAGATGTATACGATACACACACTGTTTGTACGCACAGTCCCACCAGCACTAATGATTTGCAGCGTGCAGCTCAGCAGCTGCACCCTGGTTCCTCTGGGTGCTTCACGCTGCGATTTTATCGTGCCTTTCCCTTAAATACAAGGCAAAACCCCCCAGCTACAAGGTACCCTCCGAGTGTCGCTGCTCAGGTCCTTGGAAAGGACACAGACTCGAAGCAGACCCTTTTCTCACAGCCCGTACCGGGCAGGAGGCTCTCCCGCAGCCACACGTACCGGGCAGGAGGCTCTCCCGCAGCCACACGTACCGGGCAGGAGGCTCTCCCGCAGCACAGGAGGCTCTCCCNGCCTCGGGCGGCAGCGGCCACCACCCCCTGGCCCGGCTCCCAGCCCCTGTCCCAGCCCCTGTCCCGGGCCCAGCCCCTGTCCCGCTCCCCGGGCTCGCCGCTGCAGCCGAGCACTGGAAATTTCCATAGGCGCTTGATGGCGCCTTCGTGCCAAGGCCAGAAGGTGGAGCCTGAGCAGAGGCGCTCCGAGCGCTGCCGGCCCCGACTCGTGTCCCATGTCTCCCTGAGCTGGATTTATCTGCGGCCAGGCCCCGCAGAGCGCAGGGTTAGCAGGGCACTGGGGCAGCGCTGCTCATTACGGCTCTAGTCCTAAAGCAGATTTACTAGGAGCTCAAATCTACCAGTCGCTCTGGTAACACTGTCAAAGCTATTTAGTAGAGCTTTCATCATTTTATGTGCAAATGTTGGAGAGCCCACCTTAGATTGAGCAAGGCCCTTTGCCCTCGGGGAGCGCTTGGCCCAGATGAGTCATCCGGAAACACTGCGAGGCAAAAAAAATCAAGACGTGTTCCTGTTTTTCAGTTGCGCCTTGCTGGTTTAAAAAAAAAAAAGATCTCAGAAATAGCGCTCCAGTTACCCACAGATGTCTAGAAACAAAACTGAGCTTTTGAGCCCATGTTTAAAATTACTCCAGCTTCTAAAGGCAGCTGATCTGGCCAATAATTACACTTAAGTCCACCAAGAATCTGCAGCCTTGAAAAACCTGTCCTGAAGAGCCCTATCTCTTCCCATGATTTCCTGATTAAGTTTCATAAGCACCATTTTCAAACAGCATGACTTGCTAACACTTCTCTGGGCTTCACTTTAACAGAGTAGTTGGCACAACCTCCCGTGGGAGAAAGGTTATTTGTTCTTTGCATCGCTGTTAAACACCCCACCCCATTTTAACTCAGAAGCTGGAAATTTTAGTATAATGTTCTTAAAAGCAAGCTTTCCGTGGATTTTGTTTCAGGCAACTGACTTAGAATTTGGCAATTAACACGTCATACTTCGAAGACAAAAACAAGGAAGTCGATGGTTATTTAGCAGTGGTGGCACTGGGCAAGGGGAGTGCTGCAAAGTCAATAAAAAAACCCCTTTCCCCACTGCCAGCTGCAGCTTTAGCCTCAAGCGTGGTTGCGGTTCAGGACTCCAGCTGAAGTTCTCACAGCAACAGATCACAGAAGTACCGTCAACTGGTAGAACTCCAGAGAAAAGCAAGAAATCCTTCAGAGGCAGATTAGGCTGCAGTTAAGAATGTCACAAACTGGGCCTCAGAGGAAAACAATCACCAAGAGCTAAGCACAGACTAGCAGAGATCTGAAGCATGAAAGAGTCTGACTTGGTTCAAAACAACCTCGATACAATCTTGTCTCCACTCTCACAAGCAGATTCAACCACGAATACATCCAGCTGGAGTTAAGCATTGTTGAACTTGAAACTAATCGTTGTTACTGATAAACAAGAGGAAGGAACCGAGTCAGTACTGCTGGAATTTTAATACACGGTACTTGAAAGCATTAAGTACTTTAACCCCAGGATCAAGTGTAATTCCAGCTACACTCCTTGCCAAGGAAAGGCAAGGCTGTAGCTTCACTCGCCCAGGCACTGCTTTGAGATTAGAGTCATTTGCATGTACTGCAAGTCTTGAAGAAAACAACCCACACCCCTGAAGTATGTTTGTGGGTCAGCAGCCCAGTTCCCTCCCCCCACCTCCGTAAAGAAATCACCGCTCAAAACCAGTTTAAGTATAATTTGAAGTTTTAATACTAAGATCTTCCCATTTCTCTGAAGCTCATAGTAAGCCTGCATGCTAACTCGCACGGCCTGACAGCTGTAGATACAAGACACTCAAGCCTAGTCTGCACATATGCTCGTGTGAAGGCGACGGTTACGGTGCTGCGAACGCTTCCTACACTCCTGGCAGCTCAGTAGCGACACCGCTGCAGTTTTGGTCAGCGAGACTTTTAGCTACACCATTACTCCAGCGGATCTCTTCCAAAAACTGGCCCTACACTAGCGAGACAAGGAAGAGAACGGTTTCCAACGGTTACTTAGAAGCCAGCTTTAATCTTCTTCCCCATCAAAGCGGAGCCTGCCATGCTAAGCGCTCTAGCCCAATCAAGGCAAGGCTGGGTTTTGTATAAGCTTAAATGTTTAATCAGACAAAGTTGAGAAACCTTTCTAGAATTTAATATAAAAACATTTGACATTCCATTAATGTAAAGTTGTGCACATGTTGAGAAAATCGCCATCTGAAAGAAAAATTCGGTCTTCAAATATCTTTATTGGAAGGCCATGCACTGCCTTCTGGTACTGTATTTCAAATCACTGTACATTTAACTTTGAAAACACTGTCTGCATTTTCTAGTACAAAAAACTAAAAATTGTTTCAGGAATGTAGAGAAATATTCAACTTAAATAGCGAAAAAGTGCACCATAATTACTGCTGCACTGCAGTCATTTCTGCATTTCCCATTTCTTAAATAACTATCCTGTTTTGATAACACACAATATAAAGAGCAATTATGAAAAACTGAGACATTTAAATACACTAATTTATTGAGAATAACTTGTCGGCATTGGGTAACCTATCATGGGAGCAGCCCCGGTGGCAGGGTACGCATACTGCTGCTGGTTCATGCCATTGTGCATGTTGGCGAGGTTGCTGCCGTACTGCTGCTCATAGCCGTTCTGGTAAGCCCCCGCAGGGTTACCAGCCCTGAAGCCAGCCTGCATGCCTGCGGCGGCAAAGCCATTGCCAAAAGGTGTGCCGTTACTGAAACTCTGGGCGCTGTACGCCCCATTCTGAGTTTTTGCTCCAAAGTCTCTCTTTCCTAGTGCACCATAGGTTCTCTCAAAGTTCTCCCTCTCTCTAAAACTACTAAATCCACCCCTTTTGCCCGCAGAATATCTGTCACGTCGATCACCTCGGGAACGACCTATTAAAAAAGACAAGACATAGTTATGTGTGTCAAAGGCTGCTTTACCTACCACCAAATGAGCTCAGCTAATCAGAGAATTATCTTTCCCTCTGTTCCAGGAAGACAAGCCTACTGTAAAAGCTTTCCAGTTGGTAACTGGACTCTGATTAAATAAAGACTCTTGGTAGCGAACGGTGTCTGACCTATGAGGAGAGTCACATACTCTCCCAGGACACAAACAGTGGCATGGCAGCAAAAGGGTCATTTTCATCTTGCCAATAGGACACTTAACGTCCATCTTTCCTGGCCCCAATTAGAGATGGCCATAAAACCAAGCCCTGAAGAGTTTCATTTCAGAGTAAACAGAAGTGCCATCTTTGACCGGCACCAGCCACAGGTGCAGCACAGCATGAGTGGGGAGCATTTAGAGAAGGGGGTGCTGGTTTTTGTTACTGGTGTCAGTAAGTACCTTTTCAGGTCACTGTAACTAGTAGCTAAACCACCTTCAACCTCTCCAAAATGGACGTGGGAGGTGAAGTTTGAGTTTCCATTGCATTCTGAGAGGAAAGCTACACACTGTGGTCAAGAACAGTACTTACCTGAACCTCTGTCTTCAATCAACTGCAGCAATTTGGGGTTGATGGCTTGATTAGCCTCCCGAAGCACAGAGATGAGGTCATTTACTTGCTTAATATTGTTAGGAGTAAAGAATGTGTATGCTGTGCCTGTTTTGGTACTGCGGGCAGTTCGTCCAATTCGGTGGATATAGTCCTCTGAGGAGTTAGGGTAGTCATAATTGATGACAAATTTCACATCTTCCACATCTGTAAAGTGTTGCAGTGTGGCAAAAAGCAAGGTACGAAGTTTTGCACACCACAACAGCCAAATCGAAGATAAACATTAGACAAGAGCACTTTAAAGAAAATAATGGCTGCAAAGAACAGTGTTAGAATCATCCATTTCTGCATGAGTATTGTGGAAGAGAAAGTTATGCACACTCCGTCTGTTCCCGTCTCCTCACCCACCCTGTGATCCAAAACCTTACCATAAAGGAGTATGCATTTGCTTGTCATTCCCAACTCAAGAGTCCCCTTTACAAATCATCAAGTGACATCTGAATGCTTCTTGCAGTAGGGCCACTAAAGCTCACAGCAGCCTCTTCATGTGCTCATTTGAGGACCTTAGAGTAAAAACATACAAGGTCCTTCACATACACACTCATTAGAAGCTCAAAAAAAAAAGGGCCACACTGCTCGTCTTGCCAAGACCTTTGAACCGCAGCTGCAAGAAAAACATACCTGTCCCCCCAAAGTCACCAAGTTGTTTTTATGCACTGTGTCTCGTCTAGGCAAGAACTTCCAAGAAGCCAGGGTTCACTTGAGAATGTGTCTCTCTCTGGCAGGTCTCGACATGACGACTATGTATAGGTGGAGGAACTTCGACTTTCAAAGGCATTTGAAAAGCTATTGCTTTCCTGCCCCACTGGCTAAGTGAGAGGTGGACTTTTTCTCAGATTTCATGTGCCAGTACTCACCAATTGGTACAAGGCTTAGTACATTTTAAAGCTGCTCTCTCCATTTCATGGTTGAAAAAAAATTTCATTGAACATGGAAGTTCATAATTATTTTCTTCGACATTTCAGCAAACTCACTGAAATTCAAAGACCCACAGATCACAGCAGACAGTATGCACAAAACTAACAGTACTGCACCATGGCAAATCATGCAAAGCATGGAGAGAAAAGAAATACCAGGGCAAAGTGAACTGTGAATGAAACTGCTTATTTCATGAGAGAACAGTTTATGGGGTAGTAGTTTAAAGGATGATCTTTGCCTTTTGAAGATTACTGGCACACAATGCTCTCAGCTTTCACCTCTCTATTTGACTGGAAGCAGCCAGCCGATCACTTCCACTAGTCCTCCATCCCCCTCGAGTCCTCCGATTGTCATGCCTAGGCCTTGCCACAAAGACTGCACCTTTATGTGAAGAAAACTTAGAAAAATGCAGAGGTTAAAGAAAGCAATAGACTTTCTTTAAAAAGCTTTGGGCAACTGGCATTACGAGTTGTACTAACCTAGACCTCTGGAAGCAACATCTGTAGCAATCAGGATTGGTGCTTTTCCATGTTTGAATTCTGTAACAGAAGCAACTCTTCAGTTTCTTCGTTAAGTAACACAGATTTTGTTCATTTGTTTCATTTCATTGTTCACTTCGTTGCTTTACTAACTAACAGAAATTGCTGCCATACTCACCATTTAGAACCCAGTCCCTCTCCTGCTGACTTTTATCACCATGAATACCCATTGCTGGCCACCTGGAAATACAGAATTTGATTGACCTCAGACCACTCAAGCAGTTTCTTTAGCCAGACGAGGTTGTTCAGGAAGAATCAAGAGCATGCTCAGACTATCTGGGGTGGCTCACTGAGTCCCAGCCCTCACACTCACCCATCTCTCCTCATTTTCCTGGTAAGATCATCGCACCGTCTTTTGGTTTCCACAAAAACAATTGTTTTGTTTTCCTTCTCACTCATTATTTCTTCCATCAAACGAATCAGCCTATTATGAAGAGATGATGATTAGAGCTGGTATTGATTTCTACTGTACAACTTCAGTTTTAAGACCCTGATTTTTCACTTTTAGTGGTCTCAGGCTGATGTCAAAAATCCATTAGGACAAGTTCATTTTACAGTTGACGAACTAAAACTAACCATGAAAACCCACACTGAATGCTTTGCTCCCACCAACTACTTACTTGTCATCTTTCTCCACATCGTGACACACATCCACGATCTGAAGAATGTTGTGGTTTGCACTTAGTTCCAGTGCTCCGATGTTGATGTGCACATACTCTTTCAGGAAGTCTTCAGCCAGCTGCCTCACTTCCTTTGGCCATGTGGCGCTCCACATCAGAGTTTGCCTGTCAGGCTGGAGGAGGAGACTAGGTCAGAACAAGATCAACACCTACTCAAGTTGAACATCCAACCAAAAAATATCTACCTGGGTAAGCCTGAGACAGTTGCATAGTTAAACTGCACTGCCCTTGCTTTAATGAGCACAGTGCCAGTTGTTTCTGCAAGTGATAAATGCATGAGCCATTTATACTCACTCTGATCTGATCCACAATTTTTCTGATCTGAGGTTCAAATCCCATGTCAAGCATCCTGTCAGCTTCATCCAGGACAAGGTAGGTACACCTCCTGAGATTGGTCTTTCCAGCTTCCAGGAAGTCTATAAGTCTTCCAGGTGTTGCAATGCAGATTTCCACACCTAAAAAACAAGCAGTAAAGTCAGCTGCAGTAGTTTTCACATTGCCTCATGAAGAGATGTGTCAAGACTTATCCATACCTCGTTCCAAGTCACGAATTTGTGGTCCCTTGGGAGCACCTCCATAAATGCATGTAGACTTCAGACGACACGCTCTGCTGTATTCAGCGGCCACCTGTTGCACTTGCTGAGCCAGCTCACGAGTTGGTGCCAGCACAAGACACTAGAAAGAAGTTGTCCAGGTTTTAGTTCAATGCCTGTTTGAAGCTTCCTATTTGACACCAGTTTTAAATGGAAAGGCTGACATACTCCCTCAGCACTAAAGGACTAGAGTGGATTTATGTAGCCCAAACTAGCAAATAAATTCCCCCAGCATCTCAGTTACCACCAAACACTGACCTATGCTGTGTGGTAAAGAATCTGGAAGTCACTAGGTTCCAGGGGACAGCCATATCCAAAATGGGACACCTAGCCCTGTTCTGTACAATTTTAAGGACAACCCAATCAGAGCTCAGGGAATGTTCTTAGGAGACTATCAAAACATGGAACAGCTCTAGTGACACAGAGGAATGCAATGCAGGTATGCTCTTGTGAGCATGGACAATTGGACTGGAAAAAATCATAACCTTCTCTAGAAATTACAATCCCCTTCATTTAGGAATACTTACAATAGGCCCATCTCCTCGCTCCAGGAATGGCTGATGATTTATATGCACAATGGCAGGCAGCAAGTACTGTTTGGAAGAAAGAACAGCCGTGTTACACTCTCTCCCCAGCAGCATCTGGGCTGCACTAAGTCAGGCCGCACTTCCACTGCTGAAATCCAGTTTTCCAAACTACAACCACAACTTACAGACAGTGTTTTTCCTGATCCAGTCTGTGCCACTCCAACCATATCCAGCCCACTCAATGCAACAGGCCAACCTTGTGCTTGAATAGCAGTTGGTTCAGTGAAGTTCTGCCTCTGAATTACTTCCATAACATTTGCTTGAAAAGAAAATTAAAACTTATTAACTTCAATTTTGTCTTAATCAAGCCTGGAAAAACAACCTGTATACCAGTCTTCACTTACCAGGAAAGTTAGCTTCATAGAAGTTTATAATCGGTTTGGGGCAGTTATGGCCCCTAACAGTGACTTCTTTGCTTGACCGGTACTGTTCAACCTCTTGCTGCAAGAGAAAAAACACCTGTATTAAAAATAAGCTCTGATACCAAAGTTACCATTTAAGCTGCCCCATCCACACCTGCTGGGCCCCATGACCCTCGGCATGTTTGCACTTATGTATTTACTTTTGCATGAGATAGATACAGTACATACCACAGTACGTCTAACTACATCAGGATGTTCTTGATAGAAGTTCTTCTCAAATTTGGGCAGCTCATCTAAATTCCATTTCTTTTTGGTAAGTTTTTCCCCAGGGTTTCCAAATTTCTTCCCAGAGAGAGGTCCACCTCTACTTCCACCAAAACGGGGGGCTCCAAACCTAGACAAAAAAATCATAACATAGAATCCAAGAGAAACATTTTGCTCCTCTCTTTATCCAGCTTAACCACCTTTGCAGTCCATCCTTTAGCTTTACAATTCAGATTTATAAACCCACCCTACAGGCTACTGTAACTTCAAATAACATATTTAAGTTGCAAATGTCAATCTGCATAGCCACAATCCACCTTCAGGAGCTAAGGTACCATGGATCTTTGCAGTTTCGTCAATGCAAAATCGACAGGTCTGTTCACAAGTTACAACACAGGCCAAGTTAGGACATTAAAACCTTTGCACTACCCCGTGATCAAAATGGTGTCCACCCGAGTGACACTCCCAGTGTGTGTGAGCCTGCGGGCGGGGACAGCTCGGAGACCTCGGGCTAACTTTCTGTAAACCGTTTTTATGTACCCCAGAAGACAGACGTCTCTCAATAGCCACGTTTCACGCAGTTTCACGTCAGCATTTTAAGCTCGCTCCCTGCGTTCAGAGAAGGCTCCTCTCGCCAGCCCGCTCTGCAGCCCCGGCAAGATGGAGCGGCGGGGGCTCGGTGCTGCCTCCCTGCTCGGAGCCTGCCCCGCTCGGAGCCGCCCGGCCCGGCCGCGATCCGCCCCAGCACCGCACAGCGCTCCCAGAGGGGAGCTGCCCGAGCGGCCGCTGCTTCCTGCCAGCGCTGTTTCCTTTGTCTCTCATTTCTGTCTACGCCACATTTTCCAGCCGCTGCCATTTTAGAGCCCGAGCTGGGCGGGGGGAGGAGGAGGAGGAACAAAGGCAGCAGCAGCAGCCGGCATTTTGATTTCCCCTCAGTCACCGCATGGCGGGGCCGGCCATTAACATCCGCTTACACAACACAAAGCGGGCGCGGGCCGGCTTCTGCCAGCAGCGGCTGGAGCCGCCATGGCGTGAGGGGGAAGGGAGGGAGGAAAAGGGAACCGCCCTGCCGAGAGCTCCCCAAGGCTCCGGCACCGACAAGCGCCGGCCAACCCACTGACCCACAAACCTGCCAGCCGCGCTCCCAGCCCACCCCGCCGTGGGGGTAGGAAGGGACGGGGGGGGCTGAATCGAGCTCTGCGGGGACCATCCGTGCTCGGGGACACGGCAGCGGAGACGTGGGGGGCGAAACCCTTTTCCCCAGCCCCCCGCAGGCGAGCGGGGGCTGCGCTGGGGCGGGGGCCGGGCCCCTGGGGCTGCCGAGCCGCCCACGCACAGCGGCGCCCTCGCTGGGAGCGCCTCAAGCGGCTCCCCTCCCCCAGCCGTCCCTCGCGAAGCTCCAGAGACCTCGACAAGGCAAGAGCGGGGCCGAAGGGCTCCAGGGCCCAGCCCTCGCCACTCGCCGCCATTTTAGGTGGCTAAAACAACAACCACCAGAACCCCAAAGGCGCTCTAAGAGTCCGGACGCTGGCGGCGGCTAGCGCCAGCCGGGCCCCCGGACTCACCCTCTGTCCCTGTCGCTGGAATACCCGGGCATGGCGATGGTGGCGGTGGGCGAGACGATCCCGGTCACTTAAAGAAGGTGGCGGAAGGCGAGACGGGCTCCGACGCCGCTGGTGGGGGCGACTGACTGTGGAGCGGCGCGGCGCCGGCTGCCGGCTATATAGCGGCGCGCGGGGGCTGCCGGGAGCCGGCTGTTGACGCGCGCGCGGGGCCGGCCCCCCGAGTTATGTAAGCGGCCTCGCGCCGCCCGGAAGCTCCGCCCCC
>WEIS01046710.1:251-14294 GCA_013389965.1 Todus mexicanus
CCCAATAAAAGAACTATCAAGCACCACACAAAAACAGCAGGTTCAAACACAAAAAGAGACTTCTTTGTTAAACTGTGGGACTCCTCAACACTCGATATCAGACATTCACCTAGTTTCAAAAGGCCACTTGGTAAATTTGTGGAAGAGGAAGTAACACAGGGCTATTAAATACAAGAGGCATCTTGCAGTTAAGCTGCAAGTCACTGACAGGAAGGAAAATATTCTTGAGAAGCAGCATTCCGTTTGCCATCTTCATGTGCTCTTCCCCAGAAAGGATGGGGGAAAGGATGTATGAAGACAGGTGTCTGTGTGAGGTGGGGCTTGAGCAGGNCAACCTGAGTGGATGCTCTCTCTGAACATCTTTTCCAGTAACTGACAACCTTTTCTCACCAGGAGCCGCTTCATGTTACCTCAGCATGGGGCTGAGAGTTTGCACCTACAGATAAGAATTACGCAGCTCATGTCCTTCATCCTGGGGTTATTATACTGCTGCTAGGAACGAGATGTATTCAGAAGTTATTGGGTAATATTGCAGTTTTCATACCTGCAGAGGAAACAGCTGTTGCTGCTCTGGAGGCAATGAGCAAGACGATGATAGTAGCAGCAAATGGAGGAGTTAATGTTGCTAACAAGCAACATCTGAGTGAAGTTTAGATAGAAGCTGAGCTGAATTCGGAAAGGATGTATGAAGACAGGTGTCTGTGTGAGGTGGGGCTTGAGCAGGTCCTGCTTGCAAGAACCAACCAACCAAACAGCCCATCCACCCATCCCTCCCTATGATGGTATGGTATGGTCTCATAGAGGAGTTATCACAGCACAGGGAAGTGCAAAGGCCTATGAGCAGGGTTGTATTTTTATCTAAGTCAAATACACAAGAGCTGCTGGTCACTGTGGCATACTTGAGTGACTGGACACCCTCACTGGTGTGAAGCGGCTGGTGCATTGGTGCTGGAGCGCAATTCAGCACAGGGGGATTTAATTCCCAGTTCTAGCAAGGGTTTTGGATTTTGTGTCACTGAGTTGCGACTTTTTTCAAGGCCACAATTTCTGAGAAAACTAGTCTAAGAGTGTGTTGCATGGTGTTCTGATTATTAAGGCTGCATGTTGCTCATAATGAGCTTTGGCTGTCACTATATCTGTACAGTGCCCAGCACAGTGGGGAATAAAATTTTTCTGGTATAGCTAGGTACTGTTGCAATAATAAAGCAAATTTCCTACCACAGATAGTTCCTCATGGTTGTGGGTTGTTTGATGGGCTTTTTTGGTTGTTCTCTTTAATTTTCATTGTGGGAGATACATTTTGATTGATTTTCAGACAAACACCCCTGTAAAACCCAGCATCCAGAGGAATGTTGGGCAAACAACACCTATTTGTTGTCTATGTTTTAAGCATTTCTATTCCCACTTGAAAACCTCTGCAAAACCTCTCCTCCCACACAGGAAACAGGGTTTTTCAGCTCCTCAGATGCTCAGACATCTCAGGAACTGTGCACCTGGGTAAGTTATAGTTTCCATAAAGCACACGCATTTCCAGCATCTCCCCAGAGGCTTTTCCCTGTGGTCATCAGAGATCTTGTAAGAAATGTACATGTGCACACTTTGAGCCGCCAACAGACTGTAATAGAAATTAAAGTGTTCTTTCAGAAGACCACAGTCTGATTTTGGGTTACACTGAGCTAAATCAGAAGGTGTTCCTGTGAAATCACTCCCTGTGAAACGAATGCACAAGTCAGAGAAAAATTAGGCCTCCACAATGGTGCGAGCTAATGGCTTTAAGAAAAATGCGGTGGAGTCATGTTAATGACCTGTTTGTGCCTCGTGGCTCTGTATGGGGATTCTCTGCAATTTCATTAATCACACTGATGAAGGCACCGCATCCCAAATCCTTCTGTAGAGAGCAACTTCCATCAATCAAGTGTTAAGTTCATCCTAGAGCTAACTCAATAATGGTTTCTTCTTGTTGTTTGTTTGTTTGTTTGTTTGTTCCAAGGAAATTGCCTTGAGCTGAGCTGATCCTAATCTTCTGTTGGTGTAACTTTCTTTGCTCCAGTAAGGCTGCTCCTGATGGATGTGGAACAAGGGAACACAGAACCAGCTCCTACGTGGTTTGGGTGAAATTCCAGATTCTTGGCAGCTGAGAGATTTATAATCAAGGGAGGCAAAAAGTTAGAAACCATGTGTTGGAACAAGAAGTAAACATCCTGGGTTATGTCCGATCACATAGATGTTGTAGGGGTCTGGTCCATGAGGGACTTGGAATCAGGGACAAAAAATGAGCCCTTAAATCCACAAAGCACTGACATTCTCCACCTATTAAATGAAACAGGAAATTAGTGTTGAGGGGAACCTGCAGAATCATTAATAACTATTTTGTTTAGTGGGAAACCAAGTGGTTATCCATCTCCCTCGCTGCGCTCTGTTCTGCTTGCATGAAAACTTTCATGCTGTGGTCATGTCAAGAGCTCAGCATGTACAATCCCATCTAGCGCTGTTTAGTGTGTGATGAGATTGTATGGTACGTGTTAGAGTAGAGTACATATTTTGAAGAATAAATGGTAGCCGGTTCTCTCTTCAGCTTCTGTCTGAATTTGCAGATGTGCGCTGGAAAGCGGCTCTCTAAAGAAGACGCAGAGAGCTGCCACCTCCATATTTCTTTCACAACCACCTTGTTGAGAGCTGTGCCATTTCACCCCTGCTTTTGGAGCAGCATCTTCTCTGGGAGAGGTCCCCAGATTTCAGTGGTACTATTCATGCAGAGTAAGAGGGCAACATCTGGCCTTAGGTTTTATGAGGTGTTTTTTTTCTGCTTTGCCCAAGCTTGCAAACAGCCTAAATACTGAGAAATCAGCCTCTTACAGCAACAATTCTGCAGTTTCTTTTAAAATAGCCTTGTTATAAATAATACTTGTTCATTCTCAAACAGTGTCCGTAATGTTAATTATTCACGTGGTTACTCAGAGGAGAAAGGGGAATGAGTCTACTCTTCTTGGCCCAGGAGCAAACATAAATGGCTATTCTATGTGGTAAAGCCAGCCAGACCAAGCTCAGAGAGACTGGGTAACAGGACAGACATAGTTATAGTTTTACTAGTGAATGGATATGGGGAGTATCATCACATTATCTGAGGTTTTTACCTACCTATGCACAACTACAAAACCATCCCCTAGCAAGAAAAATTAGTCTTAATATTATTCATCTTCTCTGACCATAAAAATGTTATGAATGTGACCTTCAGAGCAGAGAAAACTGATAACAAGGGTCCCTAAATAATGACACATCATTACGAAAGCATTATTTCTCCAAGTATTTTAGACAGGGTTATCAGAGAAAGGGAAGTTCAACCCCATCTCTTCCTTTAGTTGCACAACACCAGGGACTTAATGTCAACTCTTAGCTCTGGGAAAGTGCCTGCTTTAAATGGGTCTAGCAGAGCTTTATTAATGCTCCATTCATGCTCATTTTCTTCGTGCGAACTGTCACTATTAGTCAGCAACTGCTGCAGACACGGGACATTCATCAGGTTCAAGTAGGCAGAAAAAAATGAGTCTGTTATATCAAACCTGGCTCTTTGAAACTCTATGAAACAAGGTTGTTGCCACCTTGGGGAACTCAGAGCAGCCACATCAACATCCTAAAGCGCAGCGGAGCTTGCCAAAGCACCATGGCTGGCTGCTTTCTGAGGTCTTGCAGCACTAGCTGTGCTCCTAGCCACAACTAGGTAACGTCATCTCCTTAGGTCCACCATGGTGCACAGCCATCAGCGCTGCTGTCCACAGCTCCTAATCCCTTCCTGGCCCCAGCAGGTCACCTGCAGCTTCTGGGCCAGTGGACCTGACCCCACCACAGCAAGGAACTGAAAGGCCTTGCAGCAACAGTGACATTTCACTGGGTAGACTTTCCCTTGAGCCAAACTGACATTGAAAAGTGGGAAAAACATGACTTCAGAAGTCTGCTGTGTGTATTACCAGCCCGTCGTAGTTCTGGTGCGCCTCTTCTTCTCCTGCTCCATGAACATAGGTACCATCGGACTAGCTGCCATTACAAGAGGAAAGATTAAAAGTAACCACACTGCTTTATTCCTAACCTTAGGTTTCCTTGCCCTGATGACTAGGCATACCAAGGCAATGGCATCCTAATAGCTAGTGCCCTCCAAATACAAGTAAAGTTTGCTAGCTGGAGGAAAAACTAACATATCTTTACCTCTTGAGCTATCCAGATGACCAACTGGTTCAGGAGCTGTTTTAAACCTTTCGTGGAAGCATGAAGGTCCAAGGAGCAAGGAACTTCTGCCTGCATCTATGGAACATCACCTGGGCTGGGGAAAAGCGTGTCAGCCGAGAGCAATGTCAGATGGTCACAGTACTAACTCCTTACAGCACTGCTCAGGAAAAAAGGCAATGTGGGATTGATTAGAGTATAAATCCTCCAGCAAAGCTGGCCAGGAAAAGGAGAAATAGCAGATGGGTCCTTAAATTCACTGCTGAATCCCTGCTGATTATCAGAGCTCGTCTCTTGGTTGCTGCTGACATGTCTGCAGATAACAGGGTCTGCGTGATCCTTACAGGTGTCTGTCTTCCAGAGCCAGCGGGACGCGCTGTGATCACTGTGATCCTTACAGCACAGGCGTATGTATGTCACCCAGAAACTTGTGCATCAATTAAAGTCCCTAACCAAAGGGTAATCTGTTTCCTTGGGTGGGTTCCCAAAGCAAGAGGGAGAGTGTTATTTGGATGGGAATCCCATAGTATAAACCTCAGAAACTGTAAAAGCGAGAGGAACCTTCTCCTCAAATCAGTGCTCCTGCAGCCACCCTGCACAGTGTTAACTTGGAGACCAGCAGGCTGCCAGAAGTGACAACTTTGCTAAGAGACTTAAAACCAAAGTTCCCTCTGACAGCTTAATCCCTTCCATGTATATAGCACTTCACATGTCCAAATATTAACTGATTCATGGTTAATTAAATCGTGGTTATAAATTTCCCCTGGCATTTTTTGCAAGGCTCAGGATGTAAATGTTGAACGAAGTGTCCCAGGCAAATTGCAGCACTGTAAGAAAAATAATGGGGCAGATCATCACCTGGTCTAGCGCAGCTACATAGATTTACTCAAGCCCAGGGCCTGACCCAACAGTTCTTGAATTCATTAAAGCAAACTGCAATGAATGATCTGCAGAGCTCCTTCGTACTTAACTCCAGTAATTAATTCCCTGCTAAGACAAGGGATGTGGTATAAAATAGAGTGCTCACAGTTATTCAGATGAATATTACAACATAGTAATGGAGAAGCTAAAGAAGGCAAGGTCGTTCAAGGCAGCAGAGTTGAAAGACTGTTGCAAAAGAGATCACTTTGTATGAAGGCTGATGTTCATAGCACAAAATAGTCCTTTGCTTGAGCAGGATGCAAATTCAAGAGAAAATTTTACCCAAAAGAAAGCACTCAAGGGTAGCTCATTCACCTCCGTGCATTTCCCAGAGCTAGTGAGACACTTCGTTCCAAGCTCAGGTCAACTCCCTAATAGTCCCTGAGAGGGAACATGTATGTCCTTAGCTGCACCCCTGGGAGGACTGTGAGCACACTCTCCTTCCTCTTCTGCCTTGATTCATGTCAAAGTCTTTGGAGATCCTAAGGAATTTTCCAGAAAGCTAGTTAGTTTCCTCTTGACAAGTGCCAATCCAGTGAAATCAAAATTATTCATAAGGATTTCCAATCCATGCTTTTTACCCTGGGGAGGAAAGGTTTTGGAAATACTAGACATCTACACATATACCCTTCTGGACCTCTGTATGCGTATCATCCCCATTTTGGCTTATACTTCTACACTATTAAGCCTAATATTCAATGAACCTGATAAACACTCTCCAACAGTTCAGTGGCTTCTCTTCGAGCATAATTTGTGGAGGGCTCTGGTAAGTACGTCTGTCTTTCCCAGGCATCTAGCCCTTCTGTGGAGTGCTGCCACACTAAGCTTTAGTCATGTACTAACACAGATCTGCTGAATTTGATCCTTGGGAATAGTCTCCTTTCTTTGCTATAATTTCGATACAAATTGAGGCTGAGGCACCCTTTGGGTAGCCACCCTGACATCAGGGCACGGCACTGGCTTCACACCAATTGGTGTCACACAGAAAGAGTTTGAAGTCTGACAAGTGTCATCAACAACCTGAGACTCCTTTAGTCTAAAATAAGTTTCCAAAATCATGCCATTTCACAGGGCCACACGCCAGACTGAGTACTGTTCTTAATTATGGGGGTTTTTTTCCCTTTGTACAGTAGGTTTTGGATAGTATTTCAATCTAAAGTATCCCCTTGAAGTAGCCATCCTTCTTCCATGCTACCCACTTGGAGATATTAATGAAGCCCTTGCTTACTGAGAACTGCTTACTGGGAATGGATATACAGTAACTAGAGGGTTTCACACCTGCATAAATTACTAGAAAAACAAAGAAATATTTTTTTAAAAAGTGAAAAGACTTGGGGTGTATATGTTAGAGGAGGGATGTATGGAGTCTGGCCAAAAAACAGCTTCCATGCTGGAGTAGTTGGGAGTGGGTGAGAATTTTATTGACCCATCAACACAAACCCCAGTTCAGGTGTAATTATACTGGTGTAAAGATGCTTTAAGGCAGAGATGTGTGTTTGCTGAGGAAGGAATGGGACCTGTTTAAGATGATACTTTACATCTGCTCTCCATCACTCCTTTTATGAATATCGCTTCAATAGCAGATCAAGCAAAACAGACCACATAGACACTTCTCACCTGCTTTTTCTGCAACAGCTTAAGTAACTGTTGAAAATGAGCTGACCTAACTGTTGCGTGAAGTGGGGGGGTAAATTTAGTAAGAGCCAAATCCCCTTGTGTTCTAGCCGGTCCTCAGAGGTTAGAGGGACTAGGGGAGGCTGGACTTATCTTGTAATAAGTATGTCAATTAAGAAGTGTTGCTATAGGCCCAACATCAGATTCGCAAAGAGCCCACCAAGAAGCAGTCAGATACACGAATAATACAATTTATTTACACTCACAACATATACAGATTCTTTGAGATTGCCGGTGATAAATACAATAGTTGCAGAAAATCGAGATATGGCTAAAGAAAAAATACACACAAACATACAAACATACACTCAATATAGCCAAGGTGCAAACTCTTACCAAAAGGCATCTCTTCTGGGATGGGAGAGGAGGACAAACCCATCAGTCTGTCTGTATGATTTGGTATTGAATTCTCGTCCACAAAATGTGTCTGAAATAGAATTAATATTTACAGTTCAGGTGCCTGTTAATGTGTAAAGTGTGGCAACAGGATTGTAGTCAAATTATTAAGAGGCTTAACAGTTGCACAAATATTCCTTGATGGGCCATATAGTCCTGATGGTCTTCTGCCAGTAATAGGCCATTGTGTCCTGTCCTCTGCTGCAAACAGTTCACTGCTGTGATAATAGGGAGCCGGTGTCGCACCTGGCTCATCACATCAGTGTCAATACAACACTGATCACCAGGCCTTCGCCCAGCCTCAACATTTTTCTGAACACTAGATGTTTATCAGCAGTGATGGGTTTCGATGGTCTGTGCATTGCTGCTTCCCACGCTAACCATGCTAACTTTGTATTAAAAACAACAAAGCACCTTCATATACTGATTAGTACCAGAGTTGGTAATGGAAACACTTATCAAGGGGCAAGAGGTCTTCAAAATGGTAGTATTGACATGGATAAATCCTAAATTCCAACATGAACCTTGTGCTGCTTGCTATAGAAAAAAAAAACGACCAAAAACACTTACTGCAGACAGTTTCTCATCCAAGTATATTCTAAGTTTAAAGTAAGAGATGACAGGTAGATGCAGACAGAGGGGTAAATGATGAGGCATTATGAAGTAATACACTAGAATGTAATCTCAGCATGTTAGTACTCACCAGTTATAAACTTCTTTGGAAGAACCATGACAAAAGCAAGTTTTAAGGAGAGATTTCCAACATAGCTACCACAGACTTAACACCACAACCGCCTCCTCATTGGAAGAAGAAGGGTGGCAACTCTGCAGCGCTGATGCTGCTGCCAGAGTTGATAATGGTTCCTTTTTTGTGTGGAGATAGAGCATAAAGGAATGTAGTACAAAATAATGAACAATGCAGAGATAGTGCACACACACTTATCCTTTCTCAAAGTGCAAATGCATGAGAATAAGACAAAAGGAAAACAAAGACCTTTCTAGAATGAAAATCCTTCTTTTTACATATAGCTGTTAGCAATCTGAGGAACTTGTGTGATTTAAGGAGTTAAGACACTAACAGAATTGGGTAAAAAAAACCACCAGGAATTCTGACATTTTATGGCACAGTGGAGCAATGGAGCATCTAGGGTTGTTGAAGAATGAAATGGTATCAAGTATCAGCTAAGATATGTCAGGAAGGAACACATCCTCAGGGCAGCTTGTTCCTCAGGCAGCTGTCTAGCCCCATGTAAAAGAAAAATGCCTCTTTCTTGGCATGGGTGAAGGGTGAACACTAATAACTTATAAACAAGAATGGAAATATCCTCTACAATTAAAACACTTAATGGAGCATGCTTGTTTGGATTCTCAAGCATCTAACAAAGTTGAAAGTCCCAGGGCCAGTTAGGGCATTAACTGAGTTTCTCTTCCCCACCCATCTGCTTATTTACACTTGTAAGAACTCAATATGTTTGGAATTTCTACCTTTCTGTCACGTTTTGTTGAAATTGGCCTGTGAGTTCAAAAGTAGTTAGGGAACACACCTGCTACATAAACATACAAGCACACACACGCACACAACATGCTGTGCAATGCACAAGTCTCATTCTGTTATGAAACCAGGCTAGAAAGCAGCCTGTACGCAGGAACATCACCCCTTTGATCCCATCCCAAAATCAGGACCTGAACTCACACCAGATTTTACACTTACCTTCCCAGATGGCATCAATAGCCCTGCTCAGGACTGGGACCAGGATGGCAGGCAGTGGCCGAGTGGCTTCTGATGTCCCAAACCACAGGGCTAGGGGCATGAGAAACACGTTCATCTACCTCCATCCGCACCTGAGTGTTTATACAGAGCAATTTTGGAGTGAGGGACTTCCGTCAAGTCCTACATCCCTGAGAAGAACATTTTGGCCCCATGTGTTTGGGGTACATGTGCTGGAGGACACAGACTGTGGTTGCCAAACCCCTAGCCCCAGGCAGGCGCAGGTGATCTCCAAGCAATCCTCTTGCTGTGCTACACAGACAAACCTTCGCACCCACCAGAGCCTGTCAGTTCATTTCCCCACTGCTTTCACAACAGGGTTCACCAACCTCCACTACGATCTACGCTGGAGCCATCACTCGGTGATTTGTGATGTACTGAAACACAGTTTACATTGCAAAAAGCTCTAATATGTCCCTGGAAAGCAATTAAGAGAGAGTTGCATGTGAGCGTTAAGGGTTTTGCTTCAGGAGCAGATGTCCTCTTGGCGGATGCACCACCAACCTCTAGCTTTGACAAGTTTTGCTCCACCTCAGAGCCACAGCAAGGAGAAGGGCCGTCTTGCTCCTGATCAGCCAGGCTGATTTTTATTAGGCCTTTCTCCGGAAATAAGAAGTATGGTAAAGTGAGGTGATCTTCCCCCGTGGCTGCTGGTGTGGATTAGGGAGCTGGCAGCAGCAGGAACGCATTAAGGAAAGCTCCCAGCAACAAGTAAGTTTTAGAATGAAAGCTGGCTCAGTGTTAATGTGCAAGTAATGTGTCCCAGCTGTCTTTAATAAAACAGCCAGCTGAAACTCAGCATCATAATAAACGGAGCAGGGGTCTCACAAACATCCTGGCTGCTCAGAAAGAGACTATCCTTCTTTTTTCCTTTTTCTTAAGTTGCTTTTTATTTTTGTTTTGGTTGGGGGGGGGTTGTTTGTTTTTGGTTTGTTTTGGTGTTGCATTTTTGGGGGTTTTTTTTGTCTCAGAGCTTGATTAAATATTTCCTGTTTTCAGCTTTCCAGAAAGGTCCTCAGAAACCTTCTCCTGCTGCTTTTCTGCTGGCAGCCTCATTTTTCAAGGTCCTCTCCTGCTCCCGGTGTGCCACAGAAACAGGAGGATTTGTGTGGACCTGGTGGCTGGGCAAGAAATGGCTCTGCTGCGGCTGCTGCCCCATCCTGGGTTTGATGCCATCCCTGCAGGTACAAGGTGGTACGATGCTGATGGCAGTCCCAAACATTAGGTAGTCTCACAAGAGGAGCTTTATGACGCATTGCATCCTATTTGTAGACAAGGTGCAGAGGAAGTTGTCTACAACTGGAAAATAAACCTTGGAGCATCAGTAATTTCTGCTTCTACCACTGATTCAGGCAAAGTCATTCTAAGACTAGAACATCGGAGCTGATTAAGGGTTCAGTGACTCACATAGCAACAAGCCCCTAAAGCAGAACCTGACAAGCAGCTGGGCTGGGTTTCATCCCATTGACCTCGGGTCAGCCTTTAGAGTCTGTCCTGGACAGTGGAGAAAAATAGGTACCTTCGGGAACAATTAATCTGAATTAATTTGAGGTTTGGGGGTTTTTTAATAAAATTTAACACATCCTAGAAGAATGCAGACGTGACTGTGCGCCTCTCATGTGCCCATAGACAAACCTTGCACATCCAGCCCAAGTCACAAGGAAAGTCTCCTGGCCATACCAGTCCTTTCCATCACCCAGGGCTTCTACAGCTTTTTCTACAAGTTCCTCTGAATCAGGGATTTGGAAGAAATAATGTGCTTTTTCTCAGCTTTTTTCCAACCTCTAAAGACCAATCAGAGCTTGAAATCCAAAATGAGGGATGAAAGCTGCCTTGACATTCTCACACACTGCTGCCTCTGCCCAGCAAGCAAGTGGTACGCCTTACCTTCAGCTGAGGTAACGCAGGCATTTTGCCAGCCAATAAAATCAAATTTCACCAATTAACTTTCAGTAGTGAAGAGTCGGGCTAGAAGTACTCAGTTTAAAACCCAGATAAAGCACAACTTTCAGTGCGCTCATTCCAAATGTTTAATGGGCTTTAATATTTCCTACAGCTTTGTAGTATCTGCCACAAACGTATATATCACCTGTGTAGTACAGAAGAGAGAAAAGAGTTTAAATACTGATTCTGGCAGAAGTAGAAACATATCATCATCATCTCCTGGTTTCAGTTGTGTCTAAATATCTCTAGAATTCAAGCTTTGCCGATTGTTTAGAAATGCTTGTGATTTCCATGTTGTTATCTTGATAGCCAGCTAGGGGATCCTTTCATGATTTGGAATTTAACTTCTTGCC
Organism: Todus mexicanus; assembly: GCA_013389965.1. Taxonomy (NCBI): domain Eukaryota; kingdom Metazoa; phylum Chordata; class Aves; order Coraciiformes; family Todidae; genus Todus; species Todus mexicanus. The sequence continues at coordinate 11,526 of WEIS01046710.1, forward strand.
TTAACTTTTCACATCTGACAAGGACATTACAAGGATTAGTTGATATTGTAAGGTGGTGAATAATGAGCGGATGTTACAAAACACAAACTGCCACCTGATGCTGAGGACTTTCAGGGGAGCTTGGAAAGTGGCATTGCTAAGGAGCTAGTCTGAACTTGACCTCTCCAGATCATAAAATTATCGTACACACCAACATGAAATGGAAATACTCTCTAATGTTCATTTTTGGTAGCAGGCTGGTGAATGGTGAGGGCTTCAGTTGATGTTTCTAGCTACCCATAAATTTCTGCAGGATCTGTAACATTCTGAGGGATGTTCCAAGAAAACAGATTAATTTTCTTTCCTCCGTGGTCTTATTTTACTTTGAATCCTCAGCATTTTTTTTTCCTAAAACAAGGTATCAAAATACCTTGGATGGAATCATTCAAATACATACTGTGAAACACCTTGCCAAAAAACATTCACTTCAAACAGTATTTGTTTGGAGTACCTGAGTTTTCCTTTAGCCTCAGGAATTCTGCTTAGCACAACTCCATAATATTTTAAAATGGAAACAAAACAACATTAAAATTTATCAGCCATGCGCAGGGTTTTTTTAGACTTTGTATATTAATCTTAGGTAACAGAAAATAAGTTTTTTCTGGAATTCTTTCAATTTTTTTTACACGTCCATCCTTTTTTTCTCTTCTATACAATGTTCTTTATTATCCTCTTAAAAGTTCTCAGAAAGGTTACATGCAGGTTGTGAACAGACTGAAAATAAAGTGCAAGCACAGAGCTCTCCTCAGTAACACATGCCTTGCCTAGTACTAATATTTCTAAATTTTTCTAAAATAGTGAAACATTTCATATTTTCAGGATTTTTTTACAAACACTATTTTGGCCATCCCACAGAGGCACTTCTGAGTAGCTCCTACCCTTTATGGTTTTGTAGTCCATGCAATAGACTGACCCACAAATGCAGAAAAAAGACCTATTTCAACAGTCAGCTAAAAGTATTTTCTCCAAAAAGTTTCTACCCAAGAATGACTTTATGTCCAAAATGTGACATTCTTTAAAGAAAAAGGAGGGAAAAAAAAGCCTAACTCACCTGAGAAACTTTTCCATTTTGAAATTTAAAGACAATGCCCTTTCTCACTGTTTGAGCTACTTCTTTTTGAAGGCTAAAGAAAGTAAATATTTTTCCTGCTGAAAAAGCAGAATGAACTAAATTTTTTTGTCTCTATCATAATGCTCCTATTCTAACAAAAAAAAATACAAAAAAAGCCCCCAAAATTAAATACGAAGTCAAGAATCAGAAATCATCCTTCCATTTTCATGATGTCTCAAGTTATAAGTTATCTTCCGAAATGCAAGAGCACTTCTGATGAAAGCAAGTCCTGGACAGAAATGACTTAGCCTTAAGATGAAATGTTGTCCCAGAAGGAAGGTTAGATTTTGCTGAGCTCAAACTTCGTCTTTCAGAGATTTGCCAATCAACCTACCGCTTCACTCTGTAAATTGCCATTGAACTCACATCTTGGATGGTAGGCGAACTAAAACATTACAGCACACACTACAAAATGAGCCTAGGAACCGGGACAATTTGACCTTTGGAATAGCTGGGTCTTTTCATTTTCTGTTTCTAAAGCCAAGAATTAAACACTAATCACAACAAAATAACCTTGAAAGAGGCCTTCAGAGAGCACAACCTGTGTCTGTTGTACAGTGATGCTCGCAGGCCTGAAAGGGGAACAAGTCTCTATTGTTTTTGATGCTGTCCCTTCCCCCAAGATTTCTGCTCTGACACATACAAAGCCAGTATAAAGGAAAGGGGTTGTTATTATCCCTCTCTGTATGTCCATTTTATGGGCTGAGAAGCAGGGCAGAAGGTCCCGTGATTTATTCTTGAACGCACACCTAAAGTCTGTGCCAGTAATGGTATTTATCTCAGTTCTTTGTCCTAGGCCGATGTTTTATCAATGTGAACCTTTTTTTCCCCTCCATAGATTTTTTTCCAAACAAATACACAATTTTGGACTGTCCCTGTTTTTTTGCTATGACATATCACTCCTACCAGCCTTTGTTTGGCATCCATCCAACAAACGTGGCCATCACTTGTTAGCAGCTTCATCCCTCTGAGAATATCACTACTGTCATGATGCTCCAGTGAGATCAATGTCCCCAACCAAGATGGTGGCTTGGCCATTTTAAACATTACCTAAAAGTACATTTCTATAAAGTAAACCTTTTCATGAAGCGAAAACTCTTCTAACAGAACTGATACATGATCAGCTTTAGGTACAGCACATCCTTGGCTTTGAATGAGCAACTGCTGTGCACACGCGTCATCATTTCTGAGAACAGGGAGAAAACCCCCATGGCACCAAACTCTGGTTCTTGGAAAAAGTGATGCTTGTGATTGAGACAGACAGGTTCCCTTTGCCAGGTTGGAGACAACATGTTTTTTATTGCAGGAGATACTGTTAATTTTAACTCCATCGGTACTAATTAACGGTCAAACATAGTTTTTCCAGATTCCCCAGCAGTCTAAATGGGAAAACTCATATTTATTTTGAGGAGATTAAAGAATGGGATGTTCATATTAAGCGATTTTTTAGAAACTTCTACATTCATTCGTATGTCTTGTCAGAGTCTTGAACCCCATCCTTCATAATAGCCATGTTAACATTAATGGGATAGAAACTGGCTTGGGTCCTGCCATAGGGGCTGTGCTGGGATTATATCAGTAAACAAGCCCATCTTTTGTGATTTTTTTAATGTATTTTT
>WEIS01046716.1:0-36523 GCA_013389965.1 Todus mexicanus
GTTTGCATAGAATAGCGTGGAGATACGTAGCTTAAATCTTGGTGAGAAAATCGCTGGATACCTGTAAAAGCTCTAAATTTCTAGTGAAAATGCAGCATATTCTTGGTATTTCTCCCCTCCCAAATCTGCTGATTTTTGCAAACATTTTTTTCATGCTGCCCTATTCACGACAATATCTAAATGTCTATCTGAGATATTTCAAATGTCATGAGGAACATTGGAAGTGATTGCTCAGCAACTGATCAACAACTTGGTAACTTTTTTCTCTGAACCAGCAAATGACCTAATCCATTCTTACGTAGATTTGTTGTCTCCCCACTACTGACGAAACCAACAAATAGAGAGCTTACATTTGTCAGGAAAGCAGATGGACATTTTCTTTCTTAGAAAGTTGAGACACTTCAGTTGGAAACATGCTGTCCTCCAACTGTGCTAGAATGTTTTGTGTGCAAGAGGAAAGGAGGGCAGGTAAAAGACCACATCAGGATCTGAAAGGAAGATTTTTCTTGAAGACAGTTCAGGCATCGGTCAGAATCGCCAGCTGCTGAAATTTCAAGTTAGAAAAGGAAGGGATGAAGCCACGGAGTTGACCTCTGCAAAAATCAGTTGAGACGGGGTTTTTTTTATGGGCAAACCTATGTCTTGTTTTCATTTCTGTGAAAAATGGAACCCCCCATATTTTGCCTTTTACACATGGCTTCAGTGTTTCGTCATTGTCATGTCCTTGAAAACTCAGCTTTCATTTGGAAGGAGAAAAAATTTCAAAGCTTCGGGAAACAGTTCCAGAGACTAAGATCACCAAAAACAAATTAATTGTCAGGAAACATGATTTTCCTACAAGACATTTGGGTGTGAGAGTTAAAAAGCTCTTGGCTTTTGAGCCTTCGGTCATAGCAATTTTCTGATAGCGTTTTTTTAGTGGAACAAATGTGTAACCTGTCCTCAAGCCACTTCAGAAAAGATTCAGTTTCTAATTGGCAACTAATTATGGGGAGCATTTCTGCGCTGTTAAGCAGAAATTAAATGTTAAGTAAGAATTTAAAGTGTATGTTCCTTGTGCAATTTGGGGGGGGACACATTATTTTTAACTACAAAAGTTGTTTGGGAAATGTTTTTAGAAGGCCAAAAACAAGACGAAAAAGCCCAAAGTATATTGTTAGCACTAATAAGCTATTAATTTGCAGCATGCCTCTGCAGTGAAGTCTCTTGAATTCTCTTGTGGATATAATTTTTCTTTTATTGTAGCAAATTCATCCCGTAAATCTGAAGACAAGCTGTCAGAGAAAAACACTGTGCTCTGTAACCTTATTTAGGGTTATCTTACCTCTGGGTGTTGTATCTTTATCCAACTGGAAGTGGTGGATAATAGCATCTGAGTGGCGTGGACTGCTGGGGTGGACTCCAGAGGTGCAAATCCTCTGCATTTGCATCTGCAGGATTTCTGTTGCATCCTAACGCGTTGTGCTTCACGGCACGTGCCTTACCCAGCGCCTGTGTGGTTATTTCTTTTCAGGAAATGCCATGCGAAGATCTCTGCCTGGTTTTATCTCGAGCACGGTTGGACAGTGCAGCTCTGTTTTTGCAACTGTCAAGCTGTTTTTCTCTTTCTCATATAACCTGTCAGAGCTACAGCGGCAATTTCACACAAGATAAATCTGGCAATAATGTGAAAGACCTACTGGAGGAAGGGAAAGGAGGAAGAAACTTGTCACTAACCAGGCTCAGTAATTTTTCTTTTTATTGCTTAAACTAGGAAATGAAAGCAAAAAGTAGTCCAGGGGAATTGGCTTTGCCTGGTCTAGGAGAAGGGATGCTGGCTGGCAAACGTCAAGTTTGGGGTTTGGTTCTGACCCTGGTGGGTCATCTAAAACCCAAATTGTTTTGCTTCTCTGTGGCTTTCCCTCTTTCCTGTGGATTATTATTGTGGTGGGCTCTAAATGCAAGCTGTGCAGCTTGGGGGCTGAGTGGTTTGCTTAGCGTAGCGGAGATCGGTGCTGGTAGGAGCTGGTGGGCTCTGTATCATTCAGAAAAATCTCTAGACAACCAACCCTACCCAATTAGTGTTCTCAAGACAGATACACAGGTTAAAATAGTGTTTGATGCTTCTAAGAAAGCGTACAACTTAATGAAGCTCTTTTGACTATCCCATTGCAATGAGGAGTCACCCAATTAAAAAGAAACCCATTTAGAAATTTCCAGCAGGCTCAAAATCCGACTCTGACTTGACGATTTCCAGCCAGCGCAGCGAGGATAAATGCAGCCCTTTGACACAAAACTGACTTGAAATGTATTGAACTCCTCGAAGGCGGAGATTTCTTTGTGTCAGTTACGCACTGTGTATATTGTGCTGAGAAAAAAATCCCGACACTTGGCGTAGAAAGATTAAATCAATCTGGTTTTCTTCTTGAAACATGCTCCAATCAGGCCCTTATTCAGCACACAATAGGGTTGCTGACATTACTAGAGTTCCTAATGACATATTTTTCTTGCTGCAACAGAAAAGGTTACTTAATAAAAATAATAAAAATTTGCACTATTTATGGACCTTAATAAGGCCTCGAATGTTGTGAGTCATAAAGTTCTTGTGAAGTGATTTCTTCTAAAAGGAAAGTGGTCCAACCATTTGTATAGGAACGGTTGGTAGTGGCAGACTGGTTACTGGTTTGGGTTGTACATACTGTTTTACTCGGTGCTGAGCAGCTTAACTTAAGGGCCTAGTGTCTCTAAATTGAGTTTGGCTCTTCAACTCGAGTGATATTAAATCTTTGGCTGGAAAACTGCTTGCTAAGGGATTTCCCTTCCCTCGTCCCTTTTATTACCTGTGTAATTCTAATGACTCCTGATTTATGATAGGCAATCCTTGAAAATGAAGTCAGTTGGCTTGGCATCTGCAAAAGCGGATCGTGGTGTGCAGGTGCGAGATCACTGAGGGGAAAATGTTGTGAGGAAGAGTCCTGAAGTAAGAGAAGAAGAGGGTCAAAGGGATGTCCACTGAAATATAGAATTAGGGAGGATGTCTTTGTGGGAGTAAAGAACTGCTAAATTGTAATTCTAGATTGGTTGTTTGGTCCCTGTCCAGCTTTAGCTTGTGAATTTTAAGGTCCAGACTTTCTTGCTATGAAATTATCTGAGCAGTGTATTTTCAGTTAGGCTTACAACTGCTGAATGACTTCGAGTCCTTGACCCCTTCTAACATTAAAAGATAAGACTTGCAAAAGTGTCTTAGCCCCATTTTTGAGAGTTATTTAAGAATCTAAATTTTACTGAAAATCAGTAAGACTGCGTAACTCGTCCCTGAAAATAAGTAGCACAATTATAGATCTCTGGGATGGTTTTTGGAATATTACATCAGAATATTTATTCTGAGGCACTTTGTGGGCAGAAAGATGAGAAATCCAAAACCAGAATGTATTAAAGAAAATCTGGAGCTTTTGCTTGTATTTTATGTACACATTTTCTTCAGCTGTTTAGGTACCCGGGTTTCTTGGATTTACTTTCCGTAAATGTTGATGAAACCGTTTAACCATTAAATGTGAAGCTTCAGGTTTCTCAAGTCAAGGGTCAGGTTCTGGGAAAGAACAGAATCATGGTAGAGATAGAATGAATCAAAGTTTAAATCAGAAGCAACTCGGCTATTCTCAAAATTTGAAGATAGTCGTCTAAATAACTTCGGGGTTTTTTTCAGAGACAGGGGTCTCTGCAAAAAGGATTTCTTGCCTTTGTAGGGGGAACTGATATTTGTTGTTTTCTCAAGAAACCTGGATATGTTGTTGGAAGGCAACAGAATACGGAAAGGGCCAAACTCTTCAAAGACCTTGGTCTTTATTGGGAAGATTTGTCCTCAGGAGTCCCAGCTCCCAGAGACTCCTGGGAAACCCTGGAGTGAGGAAGACTTACCCTTGGTGGAGGAGGATCAGGTTAGGGCACACTTAAAGTAGACACACACAAGTAGGTGGGATTGATGGGAATGAACCCCTGAGTGCTGAGGGAGCTGGCCCATGTCGTTTAAGGCTATTCTTGATTGCCTTTGTAAGGTCACGGAGTTTGAGATGAAGTTGCTCTGGACTTCTGTCTTCAAGAAGGGCAAACTACACATCAGTCACCCTCACCTTGATCCCTGGGAAAGAGATGGAGCCAATTGTCCAAATAGCCTTTTCTAAATACATTAAGGAAAAGAAGATACAAGCTGAATAGAGTGATAGATAAATTGCCCAGAGAGGGAGGCAGCGGCATCTCCATCCTTGGAGTTACTCAAAGTTCAGCCACAGCCCTGAGCAGGCTGCTCTTATTGACCCTTCCAAGCCAGAGAGGTTGGACTAAACAGTCTCCAGAGGTCTCTTCCTACCTATACAGGGCTGTGCTTCTGTGTTTCAAGTAGTGAAATAGTTGAAGAAACTGATCTGTTCATAGTCATTCCGAGCACACAGAAGGATCTTCAGTCAGTGAACAGTTTATTATAGCTTAATTTGTTCTTTTCAGAGTTGAATATGCTGAATTATATCTCTCTGGAATCATGTGTGCTGTCCTGGTTAGAAAACTGATAAATTTGCTTCTCTGCATAGATCCAGAGAAGTTTGCCAATTATTTTTCCAGACTTAATTGGACTTCTCTCACTATTTTTAACAGCTCTTGTACTTCATTTCTGAGCTCAAGAGTTGCTGTCTTCTATAATGACTACACTAGCAGTCTACAGTTCTGGTTTCTTGGAATAATTCTGAAAAGTTGCATTAGCAGGAAGGCTTAATACTTCGTATTCCAACATCTCCATGCATTTTTCTCCTATAAATCTAAACAAGTAATCTTTTGGGGTGTTTTTTTTCTGTATGTGTTAAGATAGCAGTAAATACTGACACAGAATACACTTTTCATTCTCCAAGTGCTCTACATTTGTTGGCTAATTAATATTCACAATACTCTTGGGACATTCATGTATTTAATTATCCTCATTTTATAAGCTCTGGGAATATAAACCAGCGGCACATGGGACCCAACAAGCCTTTGGTTTTTTGCATTGCTACCCCAGTACCGAAAAACCCGATTTCTTTTATGACACATCCGAAAGTGTTCAAGTGGAAAGAGAAGTGACCTTGAACTGAGTCGAGATCTGCTTTAGCATCTAGCCTGCTCCCAAGCAGAAAGCTTTTTCTCAGCCATGAACTTCCTTTCTTTTACTCTGTGACACCAACACCAATGAAACTTGTCTTGGAGAGGAGACAAACAGAACTTCATCAGCCCATTTCTCTCGCAAGTGGTTGCTGGATTTTTCTAATGCTGTGTTTTGTAAAGCTTTGCCTGTGAAGGTGTTGCAGCGAGTGACAAATGCGTAGACTACAATAACATTTTTAATAATACTTATTAAGAAGTTAGAACCTGACATTTCGGTAGCATTTCAGTTTTGCATCCTTTCCCCATCAATCATTTCTTTCCAGAGAGAGGAGAAAGCAGGGTGAGTACTGATCTTTTTTCAGATTTTTGGGGAGGTTGATTAACTGTGCTACAAAGACAGGGGGAATGAACTGTTACTCTTCCCAAGAAGGATGCCGTAAATTGGGGGCAGAAGCAGTTGAACCGCTTGGCCCCCGCACAGCAGTAGCGTGCTTAATTCTTTCAGAAGCATCCTTGTTAATGAGTCTCAGAGCTTTGGATAGTGATCCTTGACGACTTACTCAGCCTGCTTAGGATACAGGAAAGGAAGTATTTACCAAGCGTGAATACAAATCCAGAGTGAGTAGTTCCTCAGACTGGGCTCCTCCTGTGCGGTGCAGTGAGTCCCCTGGCTTCTCGTCTTGTGGATTTAAGGAAAACATGGATTTGTCTAGCTCTGTCTCTCGAGGTAATTCCTATCTGGCTATGGAGGAGGTAACTTGTTGTTTTGTGGTCAGACATTCTCTGCATGTGAGGAGAAAGCAAATAAATCTCTTTCCTAGGAACCGTTGCTTGCTCATATCAGAGCTTAACCTTGCTGGCTTTGAGCAAATGAGTTTTGTGGCACATGATCAGCCCTTCCCCAGCCTCCTCTGGTGTTCTGCTTCTCTGGTGCTCCGAAGGCAGGGAGCTGCTCTTGCACAGGAACGCAGATGCCGGTGTTTACCTGTGAAAGTATTTGTTGACACCGTGGCAAATAGATGTACATTGCCTAGGAGCTCTCTTGAGGAGAAGTTCATGCTTCTTGAGGAAAAATGAGGCTCTGTTGGAAAGCCTCTGGTATGTGAGAGGTAACTCCAAAAGTCTTCATGTCTCTCACTTGCTGACAAGTGCTGTTAATCTCAGGTGGTTTCTTGAATAAAGCTGCCCTATCAAATGCTACTTTATTTTAGGTCTGTGAATTAGCTGCTGGTCGACTTTCTCTTGTGGTTTGTGATAAATTTGTTATCTTTAGAATAACGCTGTCGAGTTCAAGACTGGGCTCCCAATTTGAAACAGAACTGTCTCGTGTCTTTGTCACAACCAGACTAAAAAGTGTTGTGAATAACGTCCACGTGCTCCAATCTCTTTCTGCGGTCTCCAAGATGGCTTTAGGCACTCAGGGCTGTTAAAACAATAGTCTGTTGCCAAGATTTAATGGAGGTTTCCTTGAGCGTTGTACGAGTTCAGCATGGTCGACCTACATCCAGCGAGCAAGCAGGTCAAGTCATCTGCTCTGAAACAAGGAATGGGCTATTGTGGCTTCGATTTTGAGTGATTGAATTGGTATTGTAGTCTCTCAAATTGAAGAAGTTCTTAGGGGGGAAGGGGATTGTGTACATATATGTATATCATAAAGAGCCATCTTCCCAAAATGATTTAAAAAATCCCGAAACACCCACAAAATGAAGCACTGCACCTATCAAGGGTGCTTATAAATGTGAGAGGTAATACTGATTTTTAAACCAGCTGGTTCTTCACGCTAGTTATGAGATTTTTTAGCTTTAAATGAAATACTGATTCATGAAGATGACAATATAACAGATTTAGACATCCCAAAATATCCCCTCACACTCCACTTCAGCCACCTCCCTCTCTTCTCTCCCGCTTTGTCATTGCCTAAACTGCAGCAAAATACCAAACCACTATGTCTGGCCATCCCCTGTGGGCTAAAATTCTTGTTGAGACTTGTGTGCAGGAAAGGATGAATAAATGAGTGAAGTAACTCTGGCAATCTTTATCCCATGGGTTTTGTGCCCATTGTCCACCTGAGCTTCAGTGCGTTGTTGAGGCTGTTGTAAGCGAATTTTGGGTATGTCCTGGTTGGACAAGGAGGGACTTCAGGTGGTCTGAGAAGCTCTACAGACAGAGATGTCAGTGAAGAGCTAAAGGCAACACTCATCTAGGAATGTTTACGCAGGTAAAATGTCTGATGTCTTCCAATTGTTGTTGGCTTGAATGGAATCCAAATTGCCCCTTTAGGGTCCGGCTTTGAGAGTGGTGGTTTTGAACACTGCTGAGGGTAAATGTCCCTGTCATTCTCCTGACCTGCACTGGAGACAGTGAAGTCAGCACTGAGGAGCTTTGGAAAGGAAAAAACCAAAGGAGCAGGAGAAACTTCTTGGATTAGCGAGCCTACTGCTTCCAGAGAGTGCCAGCAACACTGCTCTACAGCTGTTTAAAATGAAATGTTTCTAGATTCCCATCTCGTGTCTACAGTTCTATTGACAAATGTTTTTTCGCTCATGATCTGAAGCATTTCTGACTTGCAGACAGAGTGAGTCCATGAGCCTTTGTCATCATTGTTCTTTTACGTAGTTTCCTCCCTCTCCAAGCTCTGACATTTACTGTTGAGATGCCTTCATTTTGCTGAGCTATAAAAGCCACTCCTTCCAGTTGGTTTTCATGAGGGACTTTTAAATTGTTCTTCTCCAGGGCTTTTCCTTGTTTTTTGCTGTTAGTTGTGTAAGCTGTATGTATATATACTATTAAAATCATGTGAAGTTACATGCTTGGAGGAAAAATACAGAGTATTCCTGGGATTCCTCATTCATTGAGGGAACAAAATGTTTGAGGAAGTCTCCACTGTACAGTTTAGTCGAAGGGTTGCGCATCTTGTTTACAGACTGTGGTGAGGTCTGATCCTCCTGCCACTGGAGGGAGACAGGGACCCATGAGAACAAACACCAGGGAATGTCAGATGATGTGCAAATTTCTAAGAGTTGGAAGCGAGTCTGGTCCTGGTGATGTGAAGGATACTACCTTGGAGAGAGAGATCTGTCTGTCTTCAGGTGTACTGTGGGGAGATGGACAGAATGTTGCACACAAATGGAAGATGCGTGAGGCATGTGCTGAGCTGCTGTTTCACTCAGGGCACACGCATGGCTTTGAGGTAGGTAGTTTCAAAAAAAAAGAAGAAACCAAACCCCCAATCAAATCCAAAATAAACTAATCAGGAAATGCAGTGGTCTTGAATCAAAACGATCATGAGGATGAACCATCTCTTCAATAGCTACCCTTTAGTCCGCGCTCCCTCAAAAACTGCAGTCAGTTGATTGAAAAAATGCTTTGTGTTTAATTGTAGTGGAATGGTTCTGTAGTGCTGTTACCAAGTTGGTACCGTTGCGGTTCAGCTCCTGGGCTAATTTCTTTTTATATCTTTTAAATTAGAGGATCAAGAACCTACAGGCAATGCAAGAAGTGTCCAGTAAACTCAAGGCACGTGTGAAGTCATGGGTAGAAAGAAGTGTTTACAGTTACACCAAAATTGAAGGAGAGGAACTATTTGCAAAGAAAAGAGAATAATCAACGAGTTGGGTTTTTTTTTTTGCCAGAACACTACTCCCTGACTGGAAACTCCTCCCTTTCTCCCCTCCCCACCCCAGTTCTTTGCCCTTACTGTGGCTTCTTTGGGCCAGTCCTTACTAAAACCAGGTTTATTCTCTTCATTGTAAAGCTCCCAGGGGTTTATATCCATCCTTGCCTATTTTGGTCGAAGTCTCAGTGGCGCCGTAGCGATCACAGTCACAGGATTTCGCACCTTTTGTTGCAATTTAGCTCTGGTGATAGTTACGTTAGTGTTTCACCTGAAGGCTGCAGTTATTTTACTCCTTTATGAATATGTTAATGAATTATTTCACACTCTTTTTTTTTAAAAAAAGTAAAAAATAAAAAATCTTTGCAGTCACAGGGCCAACTTTGCATCTTGGAGAGGTATTTAAATAACTTATCTTCATGGAAAATGTATAAGACTAGGTTAAAAAAAAAGATAGTGAATAAATTCAGTGTGGCACGAATCTGACATCTGCATAGCAAAAAATATTCAGTGCAAGGAAATTATGCTTTTTTTGTTGTTACTGTGATTCAGAAAATATACTTTCAAATGTTATTTTAATTAGTACCTTTATTCTACTGTTTCTAAATAGCTTTCTACTTGGCAGCTTGCTACCTGAGATCTGATATTCTAAATATTTCCTTATTTCCTGATGCAAGATGCATATCTCTTATGATTACTCTGGTATTCTAATTTGCCTCCGTCAGTCAAATTGGTATTTCAGCCTGTTGTTTTCTCTATACCCACGGGCACAGGTGCATAATGTTGTTACCATTTTCTTCATGTTTTATCTTTTACCTTAATTTTCCTTGTGTGTGGGCTTTGTAATGATCATCCGTCACCCACTTTGTTGTTTATTTGTGACATCGGAGTTATTTTTATTCTAGAGAATTCCTGGCCCTGCTATCCAACTAATAAATACTGCGTTGTTCATTTAAATCAGTATATTATCTATAAATTGGAATATATTAGTACCGAAGGTACTAATTGTTACAAGTATTTTTTGCATTTGTAATTTCTGCTCTTTTTGTGAGCTGTGAGAAACCTCGTTAAAAAGCTTGACACGAAGAGCCACACAACCTACTTTCCAGATCAAAGTAGTTCAGAGAACTCTAGATGTGCATATATATTTTAATTTTGTAGTTTTTCCAAAGCCCGCTCCAGTCATTAGGCTTGGTTGTTGTTTTTTTTTCTCTTGAATTGGCAAATGAGTGAGTTGGATCACGAGCTTTTATTTTACAATATTTGTAGCATGCTGGGGTGATTTAAGCAAATACTAATCCGTGATTTGGTTTGGGGTACTTCTTGCAACTCTTACCACCACTGAAATTTAGCATCACATGATCTGTACTCTCAGCCGTCTGCAGGAAAGAAGAACGTTCATTTCCATTGCTTGTAGAGGGACCGGCAGCTGGGGAACCTTGTTTTGGAGAAATGATATGATTTACTCAGGACTGACTCTGAAGTCCTTGGCAGAACAGGTCGCCCAGGTTCTAGGCTAATGCTTGAACTCACTTTCTCTTCGCTCAGTGCATCCTAAATGCATCCACACCTCTCCCTGTCAACACCTCGGTAATGTGATTTAGCTGGTCTGTGTTATTGGAGCTGCTGCTGCTGTGTTGTTTTCCAGCTCCAGGGCAATGCAGGATGGGCAAGAGGAGCGTCTTCCCTGGCGTTCCAGATTACTTATGGCCTCAGTGGGTCTGCAGGTGATAGACAGTGGACAGCTGAAGAGAGATGGAGCTTAAACTGTAGTAGTTGTGTCAGGAGGATTTGCTTAAAACCAACAGTAAGAGCTTTGCCTTCTCCTGTGTATGAAATAATAGCTTATAGGTTTTGGCCATGAAGTGGACAAGGTGTACTCTGAAAGATCAGTTACTCCTTTCTCTGCTTGTGCGCTCAAGGGTGCAAAAGGGCTTGGTGCATTTTGAGACTCGAGGGTCTCAAAACTTCACTAGAATAATTTATACTGTTTTTTCCCACTGCAATAGATGATGTTTGGGTCTCTAGAAATCATTGCTCTTAAGGTTTGTACTTCAGATGCTGTGGCTGATGGAACATCAAGGGAAGAGAGCTCAGAGAGCACCAAAGGGTTTGCTGTTGACTTGTGCCAACCCCAGTAAGTCATTTAGTCACAGACAGGACGTGAGACTGGGATTATAACCTAATTGAGGGGTTATAACTGAGCCCTTCAGGGAACTAAAACTGTTTTTGCTCTGGTTGTCAGTGTAAAGTGGTAGATGTTCCTTGGTGAACTGTTGATAGTTTAAATTCTTCCTAAAGGTAGGCTGGGACAGAAGTTGGCACTGTCACCTTGTGATGTGAATCCCTCCCGTGTCTCCTGTTATGAACAGGTTTCTGCTGAGCTCTTTGTCTTGGGGTGTCTTCAGCACTGAAGGGAGGGGTAAAACAGAGATCAAGATTAGTCTGTGAAATTGCCCTTGTCTTAATTTGGGGAGTGAATCTCTCCTCTTCAAGATGGCCATTGTTTTGAAACAAGTTAGCAGGTACATTCGGGTTAATCCCGATCAGATGGTGTATTCTGAAGTATAACAGGCTCCTTTACATCAGATACCAAGTTGTTGTCCCATCCATCCTGTTCCACCCTCCACAGTGTAGGCAAACCTTTGAAGACCTGAGCCCGCAGCCCTTGACCACCTGTGGAATGACAGATTTTTGATTAAATGCAGACCATACTACTTCTAAAAGGAGTTTCGCTTGAATGGAGATCCCAGAAACAAAATTTTGTTAACCTGGGAGGTTCAAGAAAACTTAGTTTTTAAGTAAAATGAGAACTGTAGTTGTGAGAGGGAGAGAGTAAAATGGTAGACTTGTGAGAGAGCTGGATGCTTTGGATCATGGTTGGACCAGGGTGGTTATATGTAGTTAGACAAGAGCTCTGCCCACCCACAGTCTGAAACAGCTGGTTCAAGTCAGCCCCAGTCAGGTGTTCGCTGTGTCAGCGAGGGGCTGTGGCTGAGGGACTGGTTTTTGTTGAATAGCGAACTCTATTCTAAGAATGCACAAAGATGCTTCCTGTGATGAGCAATTTCCATATTTAACTCCTTTGTTTCTAAACCTTTACCCTTTCTGAACAAGTCATGACTTCCGTCACGTAGTTTAGCTTTTGTAAACCAATTAGCTGTGGAGAGAGGTTTCTTACTGGGCTGCGATGGAGCCAGTAGAATGTCTAAGAGCGTGCTGGATAAAATGGCCCAGCCCAAAGGGGTGGTGACGATTTGTATGCTAACAAAAGTCTTGATTCATTTTAAGAGCTCCACAGTTCAAGAATCAATTGGATTTGCATATCCCAAAAGTTCAGGAATTGATTTCCTAAATGATGATATTTGGGGCATAATGATCATGTCTGCCTGTTACTATATGATCAAATATATTCCATGGAGGGTGAATTATTTAATCTCTATGGAAACATGGAATTTTCATGATACATTAGGACGGTAATGGGCACTTTTAAAAAAAAAAAAAAAAGAAAAAGAAATTGTTCTCTCTTCTAAACATATGATCTGTGATGCCTTGAAGGCTGCTTGGAGAGGTAGATAATTAGCTACCCCACTGCCTTGAGAAATAGCTTGGAGATTTTTAGAAACCTTATGCAAATGGTTTGGGATATTATACAAAATTAGTTTCAGTTAGGCTCAAATTCATCTAATTTAATTTAATTATTGGGAGAAGTAAATCTTTGACTGAGGAAAAGGGAACCTGGCAGAAGGAGAAGACAGGACAAAAAAATAACACACGTATTGGCTGCAGCCATTGGATAGCAATGGATTTATAGCTGCCCTTCACTTTGTCGACGTTCACCTCAAAGGCATCAGTAATGACTTTGTTTTATAAGACTCTATCAGAATTAATACCCTAGACCACAGGTGAAATAATTACTTAATGGAATTGAACTCTGTTGCTGGATGTGGCTGTATCCTGTTTTAGGGGACCGGGAACTCAGCCGGTGAATCTGCAGCCTCCTGGGATGTTCAAGTCCCAGCTGGTTTTGTTTGCTTGAAGTTTGGGGGAGTCTCTGGCACGAGATGGACAAGTATCTGAAGAGGGAACTTGACAGTTGTAGCAGACGTGGTTGCCTGCATGCGGGAACTATGCACAACCTGTTTTATGCCTGGGTGATGTCTCCAGCAGCCTTTCCATCCCTGACTTGGTTATGGGTGCATCAAATTTCTCCTTAATCCCGGGAAGATGGTTGGGAGCTGAGGGGAACAGGTGGTGCACAGCTGATGGCCGAGGGCTCACTGTTAGCTGCCTCTTCAATATGCAGGGCTCAGGCGGAGAGCAACGAGGACAAGGAAATATATTGGAAGCGGCTCAGGCCCTACAGCTTGGCCTGGGGTTCAGTGATTGAGCTGAGACCACTGAAACTGGGAAATGGCAGTTGTGTTGCCTGAGGTAGGTAGGAAGAGTGCCAAAGCAGGACTGTACAAGCAGGGAGGACTGTTGTTGCATGAGGATCAAGTGGGGTGGATGGGTCAGCGGTGCCTATGAAGGAAGAAGGAAGCGCAGATCACTGCTGGGATGATGGACAAGGGGGGTTATTACAGATGGACCTCTCCTGATTCCAGCAGAGCTTGTAGGATTTATACCCGCTCTTTGTTAGCTGAATTTCTGCAACTTCAGTGAGCTCTTGTTTTGTTTCAACAAGCATGGTGGTTTTGTAGAGCTATTTTAACAGCTTCAGATGTGGTGTGACCACTGTAAGAGCAAATTCATTGAGCACTCTGAATACATGTTTCTGAAGAAGCTTCTTCAGGCACCACTTGCTTCACTTGCTGCTTTTGGAACGTACTGAAATTTTCATCTGAGGTGCTTCCTTGTGAGCTCTTCATTTTGTTCTTCAGCAGTATTTCATGGGCAGCTTCAAGAATATCATTTGGAGTTTGATTAACTGCAGTAAAAGCTTGCTTTCTTATTTATTTATCAGCAAGTGACTATTTTAAGTGAAAGTTCTTCCATATACTTAGCAGTTAAGGAGCCATGTTACTTCACAGGATGAAGAAAATTTCAAAGCAATGCAAAAGCAGGTGGAAATTGTTTAGGTAACCATCACAGGAACATATACAGTACATCATTATTGTAAAATAGTTTGAGAATAGAATACAGCATTGAAGAGAAAAGGCACAGTTTATGATAAGTTTTGTAGCTTTGAAAACAGGGTTCTGTTGACCTATAATTAATTTACTTTTGAGATGAAAACTTCAAAGCACAGAATGTTAGGGGTTGGAAAGGACCTCGAAAGATCATCTCGTCCAACTGCCCTTCCAGAGCAGGATCACCTAGATGAGGTCACACAGGAACTCATCCAGGCAGGTTGTCCTAAATGCTATCCTCGAAGCCTTCCTTGGGCCTTGCAGCTTGAGGGAAGGAACTTAAGATGGATTGTAGGGCTGAGAAGTGTGATGTTTTGCTTTGAGCGTATAGCAGTATATGCTCTAACATTATTCCTTAAGGAATAAGCAACGTAGGGTTGTGTGCAATTATGTATTTTCAAGAAACTCTATTTTACAGTGTTTACTGGGTTGGGGTGGGGTTTTTTGCATCTTCAGGTTGTCATATCATTCCATCTATGTATAGCAGATGCTTGATGAGGGCACTCCTGTTCTCAGTTCTGGGAAATCCAGGCCAAACCAGTCAGCTGGAGAGAAGAACTAGGGAAAGCTGCCACCTGGTTAGAAGCTAAAGGACAAGTTAACAATCTGCTGTCATAAACCACAAACGAAACCCCCAACTCTGCCAGAAGTACTTAACCATGCAATTTTGGGGCAGCAGAACTGTCTTTTCTACCCAAAATGATACTTGGCAGTGCAGGAAGGTTGCTTTTATCTCACCTATGCATACTGCATTTCTGTACACTTGTGTGGGATCTATTCTGGAGATAATGCAAAAAAAAAAAAAAATTTAAAAAAGAGCCTTGAATGTCTTTGCAGCTAAACTCCTCTTTGGAGAAAGACTTTGAAGTAATAAATAAATACTTAGAATAATATATAGTAATAAATAGATACTTATTGTTCTTTGCTTACGATGACAAGCTGTTGAAACTTCAGACTAAATTTGAGACTATCATCTTTTCTTCACTAGAAACTCATCTCTTCATTTTACAGCGTTTTATTGTTACCGTGACGTTCCTCGGGAAAGGCACAAGAATCCTCGCTAGAACCTGCTGCTCCCAGCCCCTAGTCCATGCTGATCTTGACCAACGTCTGGAGACGATGTCGAGCAGAAGGCAAAGGTAAGTCAGACACTGGTGTCATCTTCCTTCTGATTTCCGTTTGAACAGCAGGGACATTATTTTTAAGTGTGACTTAGGTTTCGTACGCACTGATCTGACAGTAGATCTGTTAATCGGCCTCATGTCCTTCATGTAACAGCATCTTGATAAGACATCTTGATATCTTTTAAATACCTACTATGGAACTTGCCACTTTCTTTTTGGTCACCTCAAAAAAAGATGGTGTGCAGGAAGAAACCTTTCAAAAATGCAGATGTCCATAAATTCTGCTTCCTAGCTTTTCTTCATGTTTGCAGTGTGATGTTAAAACTGGAAACAAATGCAAAACCTCTGTGAAACACGTGATTTTTGATCTAGTTTTGGCCTTACTGATAGTTCACAAGGTTCTAACTTCATAAAACCAGATTTCAATTGTTCAAGGATGAAAAAAAATGGTTTCAAACTCAAGACTTGATACTGCTAATGAACTTCAGCCTAAGGGTGAGTCTAGTACTTGGTACACCTTAGTTGAAGGAAATGGAAACAAACTTGTTTGTTGTGAGGTTTTTTTCCCCACAATACCATCATTTTCATTGTTGACTTATCTCCCAGGTCAGAATGATAAATAATAAATCAGCGAAGAATGAAAATATTATTCATAGACGTATGCCAGAACGTTGTGTTGCTTACGGATGGGCCTTAATATGTGCTCAGATACTAAGAGAAATTCCGCAGTATTTGTGATAGCAACAGCGCCAGGAAAAATACAGACAGAGGAACACATGCTGTTTGACTCAGAGGCAGGAAGGAGCTAATGTTCTGTAAGCATCTAGAGGGAGAATATTTGGGTTTTTTCAAAGCGTAGAAAAACACTGGTTAAAGGCAAACGAGCTGCTAGATAGCAACGAATGGTCCTTTGTAAGTCGGCGCTCTCTTTGCCTCACAAAAAACAAAGGAAAATCTTCTTCAGATAATTTGCTCTGACTTTAATAAATATCAAGCAAGCCTTCTCTTCCTTCAAGGCACATATTGACTCGCTAACCTTCGTCTAATCTGTCTTAATCTTTGTCAATATTTACCTTTTCGTGCAATAAATACCGAGAAGTCAACAGAACCCAACTTCATCTCTGTTTTTGAACTTGTGCCATTTCTTTGCCCATTTCGGGGAAATTCATATAGAGCTGGAGATGAGAGATTAAACTTGTTATATAACTGCTGTTGTAGGGTTTGTAGTAATAAACTTGATGAACCATTCAGACCTCTGGCTGTAAGCAGAACTCCCTCATGTCTTCTAAAGAGCTGGAGAATATTAGGTATTTTTACCTTTTGATAGGTATTTCTTGTGAGACCGAATGCAGTATTGCTGTACTGATAACCAGTAGATTTCCATCTTAAGTGTATTATGCAACTTCTAATAAGGTTCTTTAGATGGTTGGTTCAACAGACAATAATGAAATATCCTGTGCATGTCAAAACTAAATGATTACAAGCATGTTTTTGGAAGAGAAGGCTGGTATCTGTTCAGATTGCTGATCTCCTATGAGGCTTCCTGCTATACTCGTCTGTTCTGCAGCTTCTGAGCAAAGGCTGTAGAACGGTGGAAGGAACCTGAGCAATTACTGCTTTTGTTTGTCACAAACTTCAGTATCCAGTCACGCTGCTGACGGAGGTGGCAGGAAGGGGACCTTTCATGGTGTAAACCCCAGCTTAAGCACCTCGATCACTCTGCAGACACTGCATGGAGCGGCGCTGAGCTGCAGCATGGTGCTGAGGACGGTCTTTGACGTCTCTGTTCTGGCACTGAGTGGTCTGAGTCAGATTGCTCTAGCGCCTGCTCCCCATGAAATCTGAATGCACAGAGCTGCTGCTGCTGCCTCTCTTGAGGGTTCTGAGGATGTGGGAGCTGTTGGGACATCTGCTGCCTGCAGAGCTCAACTGAGCTGGTCTTCCCAGCTGAATTTCTTCTCTGTCCTCATTGCATCCTTAAACTGAACTAAATTTCCAAAGGTCTGGTGAAAATGGTGTAAATTACATCTTTTTACAGGCTTATTGCTCAGGGTGAAACATTTACTCCTTGAAAACTGCTCGCTTGGTAGCAAACGGGTTGGTTTTGAGCTAGATAATGACTGTACTGGTGCATGAGGCTTCCCTGTCTATGTCTTTTGCTCGTCTGAATATTAGCTTCAGTGCTTCACGTTACAGATGTGCCAAGAGAAGTATAGTTCAGTGCTAAGAAGCAGCTGCTCCAATATAGTGTGTGTGTCTGTAGGAGCAAGTCCAGTTTAAACACAGCAATGGAAGTACTGGTATAAGTCCCTGGTGGCTATGCGGAAGTGACATATGGGAGGGAGGGGCAGGAGTTGAAGAGCACAGGAAGGGCCGAGAATAAAAGGGAGCTTGGGTTGGGATCTACTCCCCCAGTTGTGATCTACATCCCATCTTAAATCCCTCATTCACGACATGGTTGTCTGATGTCACGTTTTGATTCATAGACAGTGCTGAGTGACCCAGAGAAGGTGTGTCTGGTGCTGGTGGGCAAACTGCTGCAGGTACAACTTAACACAACTGTAAGGATTTTCATGGTATTTAATAGAGCTGGTTGCATAATTCTCAGCTGAATGTTTTCCCTTCAGAAAAGCAAAACATTTCCTGGGAAATTACTTATTTCATGGGAAAATTTGTGGCGGCAAATTATTGGAACACCTTGTTTCCCCATGCATGTTTTCATGGCATAAAACTCAAAAGGCGAGATTAGCCATGAAAAATTGGGCAATTGTCTTTCTCAGTTTGAGCCAAGCGAGATTTCCAACTGCAGTGATTTTAACGTGACTGAGAAACCAAGGGGAAAAATTGGGGTCTTCTGCAGAAGTACAGAGATGTCGCACATTTGAGACTCGAGTTATGTCTTGGGAGAGATCCGAGCTGGGATCCAGACCAACTTTGGCTGTTTAAGTAGCCCTGTTAATTAGCACCGTATCCCGACATTGTTACATTCCTTGATTACTCATTAGTAGGGAATTGTAAAATAAATTATAAAACCCGAAGGGCGTTAAATGATTCTGACCTCAGGTACCGAAAACAAGTACTGTAGTAGGAATAGGGATAGGCCATTCATGCTACTGCTTTCCCTTCCTCTGAAATGTCAAGTCTTATTAAAAACCTTCCCAGTAGGATTATTGGGCTGGAATTAGACACTGAAAATGAAAACACTGTAGTTATTCTCCTGCCTACAAAAATAACTGGTTAGCGTAACAGCGTATTGTTTGGGGACATCAATTAGGCCTTAAAACAGGAGGAAAATTTTGAGCAGTGTCTTTGAGACGAAGCCCTCTGCTGAAACGCGTTGGCTGAAAGAGCAGTGATGTACACGAGCTGGTGGTACACAAGAATTTTGGTGTCTGCCTTCCTTGGTGAAGATTTGACTCAAGGCCCCTGTGAGGGTGACAGTCCCATTATGTTTGTTACAGGTTGACTGGTATAATTGTTTTTTCTGAGGTTATCAGCATGTTCAGTCCAAAAGTTAATGTGCGCATTATTGCTTTGCTGGGTTTTAAGCCCTATTCTCATTATAGGTATCAATCTTGATTAAAAGCTGTTCTCCAAATGGTCGGTTCCATTGCCATGAAGTGATTCTCGTCTCCTCTGCTACCAGAGGGGAGGTATCTTCATTCAGGTTAATTGCTGCTGCCTGATGCGAAATGCAAATACTAGAGCACTGCACGAGGGAAACATTCGAAAAAGGGAAGTAAAGGAAAAAAAAAAGAAAACCCCAGCTGTTAAAATCCCCTTTCGTTCTGTATTTACCAGAACAGTGTGCTTTCCTTTGGCACCGCAACGTGCCAGTGAAAATGTCAGGAATAGTGTTTGGAAGACAGATGATTTTCCGATTTTGGTGGGTGACTGTGTATTGTCTCTGTCCTCTCCCAGAAGCAGAGGGAGGGGCAGATGGTAGCAGACAGCGGCAGGTATAGAAATACACACCAATCAAACCGCGCTAACCCGGTGCCAAAAGGAGGAGGGCTGTACGGTCCTGTCGAGCTTAGACAAAACCAGAAGCTCTGCTATTGTCATCTGAAACGCGTGGGTGGACCCTGGTGTCAGTGAGCGTGGTGATGTGCACGGGCATCAATCTGCAGTCAGCGCGCAGGAACAGCGCAGCCTTTTACAACAGAGAACTCGTTCAGAAATGATGCTTTTTTAGACAGGCATGTACAAATCTGTGCTCTGTCCAGAGCTTTGGTTAGTTAGGGCTTGATGATGAGGCTTTGCTTATCGAAACTTTCTTTATCACGATAACACCTTTGCTAGGTTCAAGTTGTCCTGAAACCCGTCTGTCTACACACTGCATCCCGCAGTTGTACAGGCAAGAGAGAAGGCTGAGAGAATCAGCACTGATTCCTATAAAGCCTGGGAATTTTCTCATTTAAATTGTTTTTTTTTCTTTACCTTGCAGGGTAGGACTTAGGTGATCTTTGAGATCCCTTCCAACCTGGTATTCTGTGATTGAATTATATATGAAGCCAACTGAAGGGAGCTTTTTGAGGCTAACAGTGATGTGCGGCTTAAAAATTTCCATGATTGTTTGATTTGAAGTGTTCATAACCTTCAGTAAACTGTCCCAATGGTAAATACTGCTCGCTTCAGATTTGGGATTTATTCCTTATCTGAAATTGTTTTTGCTCTGACTTTTGGATCTTGCTATGTTGGATTGAGATCCTTCCACTACAGGTCTCTGTGGTGTCTTTCAAGTGTTTAGAAGTCACCATAAAGGTACTCTTATCAGTTAAATCATCTGGTTTAAATTATTATTATTATTATTATTATTGCATTAGGTCAAATAATTTTGAAAACAATTTTCTTGACTCTTCCCTGGATTTTTGCATGGTGCTTTCTAGATCCAAAGTAAAACCTGGAATCACTTGTTACGAAACTGAATGTTTCATGAACTTGGCTTCCAAAGAACCCGAAATGAAATGTTTTGGTTTGTTGGTTGCCTGTCTGGAGGATGCTCTTGTCAAGATTTCAGCGGACAAAACAAAGGAAAAGTATGGAGGCATCAAAATAGTTACCTGGCTACTGTGATATTTGGGATAGAAATTGATGCGAAAAGCTAAAAGAGTATTATTTTTAAATATATTCCAATCTAGCTTGTACCAATTCTTTAAAATACACTAAAGAAAAGACAAGTTTCAGATGAATAATTTCACCTGTTTGCCTCTGTTTATCCCTTGCCTGAGAAGGAGGGAAATTCTGCAGCGTTCATCTCAAACATGCATAAACTGTTTACTTCACCAAAAATTCAGCTAAAAGCAAGATAAATGAATACTGTCTGAAACTGAAATAATTTCTTTTTTACCTATGCTCCAAATCAATTTAAACTGTCACCTTTAATTTCCTTTGTTTGATTCTAAATGGAGCTGCACCCATAGTAATAAGATAATAAAATCACTCTTATTCTTTAGGGATTTTTTTTCTCTCTTTTTAGGAAGTCTCATATGTTAATGAAGTACGTGTTTAACATTGAGCTCCTTTTGAGAGCCAAAATAATTTAAATTTAATTGAATGGCAGGAATGCTTTTTGTTTTGGTTAAGTCACGAAGTAAAAAGGGATATGCTTAAATGCAAATATTGATATAAAAACACTTAATCTTCTGCTTTGCGAGATTTTGAGATACCCTCTATTCCTACCATCCTACATCCCATTAGAGAGAAACTCTTACAAGAGAGGATCAACTTTTAAGGACACACTTGCTTCAAGGTATTGCTCTTTAAATCTCATTTGTCATTTATCTTCTCATTGGAAGCACTACATGATAAACGACCTGGTAAAGACACAATATTTGCTGCCGTGCGCCTCTCTTATTTTTATGCCTTTAATAAAAATCAAGATGTTTCCTAGGGAATGTTTTTCCTTTAGTGACTTCCCTGATGCATTTAGATTTCAAATCATGTTTTCATTTTGTCTAGTTCTGTGTGACATTATTCTGGTTCTTGTGAATGACATTTAAATGATTATTCTTAGGTAATGAATACGATTTTATTCAAAGAATTAATTTTAGAGAAAGTTTCTTCACAATAGAGGTAAGAAACACACAGAAGCAGAATAATGGCAATTGGCTTTTTTGTATCCAGTTTCCACTATGGAGCATCAGAGAAATACAGAAGTCATCAGTTGTCAGTCATCACACCAGTGACACTGTTTCCAGGTTGATTTAGCTTCAGATTAATTGAAACAGACAGTATTGATTGCTGCCACTAAAAGAACTGGGAGTCATTTCATATGGCACAAGTGAAATTGGGATGGTTTGGAGGATGAGGCCAACTCTTACTCAGACGTGCTGATTTTCCATTTGGTGTTTGTCCTCAAAGGCAAGAATCTGATTTGTGTTTGGAGTGAGATGCTTGTTCCTAGCTGAATATGTTATGCGTGATCCAATCTAACGCAGTTTGCCAAAGTTTGCTAGTCCTCAGGTGGTTCTTAGATGCCATCCTGAAAGATCATACATATGGACTATTTTTTTTTTTCCTTATCTCAGAACTTTTTACCTACAGAAACCTACTTCTTTTTACTTCTGCTGGAATTAATCACCTCCTATCCTGTCGCTTTATTTCTGACCCTGACATTTCTGGCAGGAAGAATCAAGAGCTTGTTTCTGGATCTCGCTTAATAGATTGGGCAATGAAGCCCACAGCATTAGTGCAGGTCAGTGAATTACTCTTGAAAAGCTACGAGTGTCACCCAACAATATATTTAATTTCATTTGGTTCAATGAATAGCTGCTCTGTTCCTGGATCAAACCTGAATCTAGCGTACAGCAGCCAGGCAATTCACTGGTGCTTAGTTATCAGGCTCATCCTGAATGATGATTTTCATGAGTTTCATTTAACGTTTGACTCTAAATGAGTAAGAAAAGCCTGAACCGGGTTTTCACTCTCTTCTTGGAAATAAGGTCAAAGCGTACGTAGATGCTGCAGGAAATTGAGCCATGGGATTTTAATGAAAAACTTTACCTGCAAAACTGATCCCTGCTAGGGAAATTGAAGTGGGAAGCAGACCTTCTTCTGCTCGCCCGCCTCTCTTTGAAGAAGTAACACGCCATACCTGGACGTTGCTGCCAAAGCAGTGCTCAGGTACTGGAGAGGAGGTCTTCTAAACCCGAGTTCACAACACCACACAGTGACTCCCACTGGAACGAGGGACCCTGACGTGTGTGTGCACCATCCATCAGCTTCTTCGTTCCACCAAATTCTGCCTCTGGTTCCTACAGTCCTGTGAGGGTGGGAGGAATGGCTCAAAATGCCGTGTTAACTTGTTGGAAGCGTCATGTTTAACTCCATGTATACTGCAGTCTACAAGCTGTCTGAGCATTTAGAGTTTCAGTGAAGTCGCCTACAGGGGATGAGCTTCCCTTGGGTGTAAGCGTGGCCGAAAGCATCATAATGGCCTTGCAGGAGTAGCTGTTGTGCTGAAAGAACAATAAATCTCTATAAATTACTGATAGTTCAGGTTACTGTGACTGCTCCAAGCTATCGGTCTGTGCTGGAAAATGATATCCCAGGTTTTGGAATGAAGAGATCCTGAGGGTTTGCCAAACAGTTGTCCCTTTAGGAGGAAGAGGAGGTTTGCATTTCTAGCAGTGTGCTTTCTGGTGCATGATAAAGGGGTTTGTTTCTTGTTTCACTGTGTTCAAACTTAGGCCCTTTTCCTCTTCCAGGTTGATTTGTTTTTGGGTTTTTTTTAGGAGTCATTGCAATTGTTATATGGTGCTGTTCAACACTGCGCAGTCGACCCAGGTGGCCGTGTTCCTTTCTATTGCAGAGAAACCAGAGTTGAAGAGAAGTTTCTGTCACGGTTTAGATTACCAGCCCCCTGGGATGAGAAGCACTGGGTCACTATTGTTCTTAAGCTGCCTGCAGACCTAATGTGACAACCTCGCTCAAATCTGGAAGCATGGGGGTTTTATTTAAAATGAATGCTATTCATTATTATTATTTTATAAAGGCAGGCTAAATTCTGTTCTAGAATGTTTTCTATGATCTGTGGTCTAGTTGTAAGCTACTCAGAGCTCTGCTTTTCCCCCAGAAATCATTCTTGACTCTGTCTCAAAGTAGAATGTTTTTTGTTGTTTTTTTTTTTTTTTGCTTAGGTACAGTAATGGTCAGGTTGAACAATTACAGAAATCCTTTCTTCTCAAGCAGAGTTGCCGTCACATCCTTTTAACCCACCCCCATTTCAAGGTAAACTAAGTGTGCATGTCCGCCTCCGAGGTGTTGACAGATGAGCTGCAGCAGTTGAAGCCACCTCTCCCAGGTGTCTCTCCTTCACAGGAGGAGAGTCAGCGAGATGGAGTGTGTCTGAGAGCCTCAGGCTGTTCAGCACTGAGTCTGGCAGCCCTGCTCTGTCCCATCAGAAGTGTAAAGCAAACCATCAGCTTTTCCACTCAAGTAGAAGTGAGAGTACGTTCCCTCCTACTGACTTTGCAACCCTTCCCTCTGGCAATAGCGAAGTCTTACTAGCATCTTTCACCCCTACAGACTCGTTTATCAACTGCCTAAATACTTCTCTTATATTTAAAGCTCCGCCTGCCTTGACAGCGTGCTCTGCCCAAGGTAGGATCAAGGTGTTTGACATCTGCTCCGAGGTGGAAGCATTTGGTTCATGGCAATGTTCTGGGACACTTACACAATACTAAACGGGAAGCTCTCACTAATGCAGAATGAAAGCTTCATACCTTAAGTGCATAGAAGCCAGGAGAGAAAGTTAATTATCTCATCGTAATCTCAATTTACCTGCTTATATAACTTTTCTAGATACTAGGAATGCTCCTATTGTGCAACAAGATGTGCCTAATACAATAGTTAATGCCAAACATTGAGTTAATGAGGCCTTGATTTTTATTTCTTTATTTCTGTGTAGCTAAAACTTTCTGCCTTTAAACATGACCTCAAGGCTTTTTTCCTAATTTGTGCTTTGGATAGGTTATTAAAGACTCTACCTTCTTGTGTTTGCAGAGATGTGGATGCTTTCTGCTTGACAAATGAGGCTGGAATACAGAGATGGTGCTTCTAGTAGTCAAATGGCTGTCTGAAGGCAGCAAATATTATTAAACCCACCAAAACTGCACTATTTCAAAAAAGAAGTTAAAAAACCAAATCCACACAAAACCAAACTCCCCCAAACCCACTCTGCTGTTTCCCAAACCAAGGTATAACCCTCTCCCTTTCTGCTTCCTGAAGAATCTTTCCTGTTTAATACCTGTTCCTGCCTATTCCTTTACTGTTAGCAAGCTGTCAGTTATCAGGAGCCTTCTCCCCCCTCCCCTCACCAGTGTATTTGGAAAAAAAAAGATCAATATAGTCCTAAAAGGATTGACAAGTATTGCAGTATAGAAAGCAGACTGCTTACATGCTCCGTCTGTGCACGTGTGCATCCTTTCCAGAGCTGGCTGGATCGTGCTACTTTGGCCGACTGTTTTTGCTGCAAACCCCTCTCCTTGCTTTTCAGCTGATGGTGCTGATGAAGTGACTCCTGTCGCAGCTCTTGACTGAGAGGTCTGTTTGGGTGATTAGATGAGTAGCAGTCTAGTGCTCCTAATCCATTTAAATCGCTTGCAAATGACTTGCCTTCATTTTCTCTCTTGCTTCGACAATTGTGTGGTATCTCTGTACTCATATGTCAAGGTGAGCTATTTACTCATGCCAAAAAGAATGGGCTTGTGTAATCCCACAAAGCGTGAGCAAAACACGGCACTTAATGTCAGCAACTGTTGAAACTTTATCATGGGATATATTACGTTCTGGTTCCTACGGTATCTGTGCTGGTTGGTGGGCTGCGCAATGTTTTTAGTGTTCTCCTAGGAATTAAGTCTTTTGGAGATCAAACTGTTCTCTGTGCTTGCTGAACATGGTACTGCAAGGGTGGTTAGACAGCATAGCTGAGAGGATGCGGTGGGTTGGGACCATTCAAGTGGTATCCAGTGACAGGACAAGGGGTAACGGGTGTGAGCTGGAACACAGGAGGTGCCACTGGAATCTGAGGAAGAACTTCTTTGCGGAGAGGGTACCAGAGCCTGGCCCAGGCTGCCCAGGGGGATTGTGGAGTCTCCTTCTCTGGAGACGTGTCAAACCCACCTGGACGAGTTCCTGTGGGACTTGCTCTGGGTGATCCTGCTGCGGCAATGGGGGGATTGGGCTCGATGATCTTTCGAGGTGCCTTCCCATCCCTGACATTCTGTGAATCTGTGAAATGGGGCAGAACATTCCCTCTTTTCTCCTTTTCCACCCAGCTCTGGACAGCGTGATCTTGGGTACTCCTTGTGTCAACTCTAGCTCTTTTATGACCTTGCCATAAACTAATTGAGCTCGCTCCCCCAGAAGCATTGCGTTTGCTGGGTTCATTTCCCCCTGGATTAATGAGGTGAATTCTTTTTACCACACAGTTACAAGAACATTAGTGTTGTGAGTAATTGTCCAATAGGTGAAACAGTAGAGACATCCTCCTGCCAAATTTCCTTCATCTCCTTGTGTGTAATGCAGATAACGGCTTCTCTTCTCTGAGCGATGCTAAGCTATTCAGTACATTTTTTTAATAATGAAGCGCTCTCATTTTTTTGGTAGCATCTGTAAAATAATATTTTTGGAGCTTGTTATCATCTCATCAGAGGCAGGGTTTTACTTTCCCCTTTATGAGCTACATACCTTACCTCGGATAATTGCTTGCGCCTGTTATTAGCTGACTAATAGATGACTGTAACATTGATTTTAATAGTCCATTATACCCCATGTGGACCCTGGGAGACTAAAAAGGCTGAGATCTTTGAGCATAGCAAAGAAAAATATAAGTCAATTTAATTGTATTGGGTGAAAACTGCGAAGGATAGAACAAAATCAATCTTTGCAGCGCCTGATTGTTGTTGTTGTTTTCTTGATGTAGCTTAAATTTATCTCTCACGTAGTTCTCTGCATTAAGATTAAAATTTTATTTTGAAAATGTTTGGATTCTTTTGATACCTTTGTTTTGATACCTTCAGTTTGAGCTGATGCTAAGGAAGATCAGGGTTCCCCAAAGGGAAACTTAAACCCACTGAACTGCATCTGAGTCAGCAGAACTTTATGGTCTCTCATTTGTAGGGTTTTTTTTTTTTGTTTTAACACAAAAGTTGGTTCAAAAGGAAAATAGAAACTGTTAGAACAATTTATTCAATTCATATATGGTTCTACCTGATTATCTTAGTCCTCTGACCTTTGCGGCAGGCATATTTTCCCCATTTCTAGTGTCATTTGAAGCATCAGGAGATGCTTGAGAGTGATCGGGACTTGGCTCACCTCAAGTAGAAAGAAGCTGGGAACTGGGAAGCAGGGACAGGATTCTCTGTGCTAATGCAACTGCGCTCGGCAACAGATGCAGGCTCTGCAGGAACGGGCAGGCTGACCAGCCCTCACCACATCAGCTGGCACTGGCAGGGAATGGAAACCTGTCTTCCTTGCCCTCCCTCCTCCTCTGAGTGTTGGCCAGAAACATCCCTGGGGCCTGGGGATAAAGCCACACTTCTTCAATAACGTTGTTGATTCTCTCCAAATTTAGGTGCTGTTGAAGCACGTTAGTGCTTGATATCTCTGCTCCAGTCTTACTCAGGTAGATTCTAACCAACTTTGTTAACCAGTGACAAAATACTAAGCTTTTCCCCCTTTTTTGTTTTGGTACTTAGAAATAAATAAATAAGACTCGCGTCTCGACGCTAGCCTGATTTCTGTTGACATGTATACTTGTTCGCGTTGTACGTTTTAAAGAAGCTTCCTTGTTTAAAGGCTAAAAGGTTAATAACTGAACCCAGATTGTCTCCAGTGAATCAAGCTCAATTTTCTTGAGCTTATTGAAAGCAATCTGCTCCCAAGAAGCTAATTAGAGTGAAGAATACAGAATGTCTGGGCAGTCCTGTCTGTGTGTTCTCGTATATTTTATGCATTTCCTTCCTGCAATTTTGTGAAATCATGTAGTTGTGTCTAGCTCAAGTTCCCTTTTGGCAGTAGAGAAATCAAAATACATTCCTCTCCAAGGTATCAGATCGAACCTGGTGTGATACAACAACGAGGATGCTCCAACACTGGTAGAGAAGTCACTTCTCTAACAAAAATGATGCTGGTTCTTCAACTTCGTGTAGTTGAATTGATGGCTATTGGCTTGCTTAGATGATGCCAAGGATGCGAAACCCCACATTGATTTAATTAAGGATACTTAGTTGAAGCTTGTTGTGTTAAGTGTGCTTTCCATCTCTGTTTTTATTCACATTTCAAGTTGCATTTGTCCTACTCCGGTGAATTGTTTGTTTTGAACTTGACTATGGTAATTGAAGAAGGGTCATGGTCGTGTTTTGCTCCATTCAGGAGGGAAATGTTTCTCCATTATCTAGAAGACAGCAGCACCTCAGGCCTGGATGTAGGTGAACTTGAATCTAGAAACAGTTGAATCAAAAGGTCTGTTATTTAGACTTTTGTGTGGGCTGTGGATTTGCGGGTCTAAGTTTTGACAGCAGTTTCAAAATTATGCATGTAAGTCCTGAAAGTCTTATTTTGTGGAAGCTGTGATAGAACATGTTGCAGCTTTCAAGTTGCTTGATATCCCTCAGGTAGTGGGAGTGGGGAACTGGTGGTGGATCAGATCTGATGTGGCGTTCGCTTAAATCTGATCCCGTTAAGGCCTCCTCCTAAGCCTTTTGCCTCAGGTAAAGCATTTATACTGGAATTCCTACCACCCACTCCTCATACTACTGGCCTGAGACCTGAAAAGTCTCTACTGCTACGAAGTATATTAAGCATGCTGGATTTTGAGCAACCTGGTCTAGAGCAAGATGTGTCTGGGGAAAAAATAAGGTCCCTTTCAACCCACACCATTCTATGATTCTATGAATAGTTGTGGCTATCAGGTAGAAAATGCCCGGATATTGTGAAGAGGGGTAGGTGACACATCCCCCCTAGATAAAGGACATGGCTGTGTTTCAACAACTACTTCACTGTTTCAGAAGCTTTCCAAAATCCTTCTTTGCCTTCCTTAGAGCTATGTTTTCAGATAATCCAATTCTGCTTTTAAGCCCCAGAATGTTACAGCTAAAAATAGATGCCGAGAAACAGGGCTTTATTGTTTGTTTGGCTTTTTTTTTCCTTTAAAAAATACCAAGGGAGTGGAGGGAGAAATACTCTCAACAGCTTGATCTGCCTTCTCTTTGTATGGGATGGTGAACGTGAAAATCTGAGAGTAATTAATCAATGTGAACTCTCCAGATTCATCATTGTTAAAGCGCACCTGTGCTAAGCCACATTGTGCTGATTCTGGGCAAAAAAAATAATAAAAGTGCAGCACATTCATTAACCACCTCTTGTTTTTGTACCTCATTTGCCGAGCAGGGACCAGGGAGAGGCAGGATTTTGGTTCGTGCTGAGCCAGGGCTGTGCAGAGCAAGCAGAGACTTTCGCTAAAGATCTAAATGTGCTCTGGATCCAAACAAGAAAAGGGTAAAATTCTGAAACACGTTCATTTTGAGTTTTTGTTTTTCATATATTGTCATCTCTGCAAATACAGATATGAGAATATTTTATTTTCTTGTACATGCTTTCGTGTCATAATAGAAAAAAAATTTATGGAGATTCTCCAAACAGTACTAATTAGAAATTGCCCTAGAGGACATTGAAAATAATGGAATATCCATATAGGGACATCAATAATAGTAATATATAATTATACAGCGCTAGTTATTTGTTGTGAAATAATGAAAATCCCTGCCAAATGTGGAAGGAATAATTGGAGGTTCCGATGCAGTGCTTCTGAAAGTTCAGTGTGGTTTTGTGTTCAGAGCTGCCATTGCATGCGTTGACAGGAAGGAAAACTGAGTTGTGTTTCTTTTGAAATTTCCAAGCAAAGCAGAAATTCAGAATTTAATTTTGGTCAGCTTTCATGCTCTGCTAGAACGGGAAAGCTATTAATAATCTATGTATTCTTAGGTTTAGAATGTTAGACTTCTGACTAAATGTCTCTTATTCCAACCGTGTGTATGGCTACCAACCAGCACTGGAATTCTGTGACTCTGTGGTAGGGTGTTCATTCACCTCCTTTTTGGTTTCTCTTTAGGCTATAGGTTGACTCAGGTATTTTTTCACAACTGTGCTTAAAAATAGGAAAGAGATACTGAGGTGTGACTACCTGATAGAATTCAGTGATTGCACCTGGAGTATAAGTAAATAATAAATTCAAGGTAAGGATTTATTAAATGCTGCAGAGAATGAAGGAAATTTAGGAGCCTATGACTCCCACAGGTCCGATGCTTTTTAGCTGTCCACATTTTAGAGGCTGCGTCGTACCCATTTCTCCTGGTGTGGATGTGGTGAGTTGCTACTTGCTGTTAAAATAAGTAGGTGTTGAGGGGAACTGATGAGCATCGAAAAGCTCAGAGGAATCTGGAGTACCTGCTGCAAACTGCCACAGAGTTGGGAATGAAGAGAACTGGCCCCAAGTCCAGGTGTTGTAGCTTGGGATACCGAGCGTGGAAGCTGTGAGAAATGAGGTGTTGATAAAGCGGGGCAGTGCTCCCAACACCAGTCTCCTGGGATTGCAGTGTGCTTCAGGACCCACTGGGCTCTGCTAGGATTTCTGTCTCTTCCCAACTCTAAGAAAGTTTAAGGTTTTAAACTCTCTAGGCCACTCTCCTGTTGACCTAGACCAGTCAATCATGTTCAGTCATGGGTATGCACTGAACCCGACTATGGAGCCTGCAGGTTACAAAATTAATGCCTGGTGTGTTTTGAGAGCTACTTCCCTTCCTTCTCCACCTTCCCCTCCCCAAGACTTTTGCATTCCATTCTCTTGTGATGCCCCAGGATTTAGCCACTGGGAGCCAAAGTCAATTAACATAACACGGGGCCATCTGACAAGGAATCGAGGATTCTCATTTTAGGAAAAGTATCTTACCGTAGGAACTGCAAAGCAGCCTGGAATGCTGTGTAGCGGCATTGCAAAGAGTTAAGTGGAAGATAAAATTTAATATGAATTCCACGCTGCTCCCAGCATGGTCTCCCTTGTGTTGCTTAGCGTTCCTCACCAGGATGCTGCCAACAACCCTGTTCATCCTCACCGCCCAGCACCTTGGTGGGGCTTTGGAGAAGCTGTGTGTGTGTGTCACTGGCTGTCACTGTGTGAAATAAACTGCTTTCAGAGCTGTCACCTAAAAGCTGAGGTTTTAACTACTGCTTTTAACTGCCCTAATACCACAGCAAAAAAAATGCTGTAATGGAAACCAAAACTTACTGTATTAAAAATACATTTTCTTCTAAAGAAGAAGGGAATTGAGATGCCATCTGTACTACTTCTGGCTCCCATTCAGCTCCTTCAAATGACTGCCAAATTAACAGCAGTACTTCTCCTTCCCTGCTTCCTTCTCCATCCCCAGACCTCCAGAATCCTTGGGAAAGCAGGGAATATCACCTCTGCCAAGACTGCAGGGAATGTTTGTCATTTATTACATGTCTGTTCTCCTGTGCTTGTTACAGCTCTGGTGTTTCATTCCTGAGGCCTTATCTCCCTTCTTTGCAGGGAGGTCACTGCCCACCTGGGAAGGTTGGGCAGAAAATCACATCGGTTCCTGCGGTGATGCTACTTGTAGTTACTGGTCTTGAGCACCACTGGCCAAAGTCCATGGGCATCTTCTCATCTTTGTTTCCACGTATTTCCATCATCTCCAGGTTCTTCACCTTCTTTCTGGGCCTGCTGCTCATTTCTGACTGAGACTTTGTTCCTTTCAGGGCCCCATCTCTTGGCACCAGCCCTTTTTTTCTGGAAACCAAGCTCCAAGTTTCTCCAGTCTAAATAATGTATGTGCAGGAAGCACAGCGGATCATCAGCCGCTTAGTTCGTGGGTCCATCTCATGTCTGTTAATTAGTTGGAGGATTCAAGATGTACCACTTGAGTTTAAATCAGGTGTTATCAAGTTTCCAAGCAGCCCATATTAATTGCACCTAGCACATAGCAGATTCCTGCTTGAGAGTTCAGGAGTTCAGTTTGGGGCATTGAGCCCATGTATTTACACACAGTTATTTGCTGCCTGGTCCTGTTCACAATTACAACTGGACTTTGCAGCCTGCAGGTGTCTAACTCTCCCCCTGTGCCGTGTGGGATGCGATTCCATCCTTGGACCATGCACCAAAAGAACCTCATGTTTTAAAGGCATATTTTTTTTCCCTGTTTAATAAATTCGATTGTGTATGTGGGTTTGCATCGAACAAAAGATGGGTTTGAGGGAGAGACAGGGTGCCAGCGTAGCACGTATTGTTTCTGCTGAGGTCGGCTGGCTCTGTTTTGAAGGGGAAATTCAGTTACAGTGTGTTTGTTTCATGAATCTGCTTCCGGGCACCGTGTTTTCCAAACTGCGGATTGCGGGGCTGGCACAAAGAAAATCGCTCGTGTTAGTGCATAATGTACAATCCTGACTAGTTGGGATTGCTGCCTGCACCTTTTTTATAGAAGTAGTGGTAGTTAAAATTCTCCTGAATGCCTTAAAAATCCTCAGCTTATCTCCCTTTTGAATAACAAGTCATTCTATGATTTATTTAGTGTTAAATTTGGGGGGTTTATTTGCTAATTAATTTGAGGGTAGGGAAAAATATTTTGATGTGGCTGGGGAGGGCTGCTGGTGCTTGTGCCACTGCTTAGGTGGGAAGCTTGTTTTTTTCAATCTTTAGGAAGAGGCTTAAAATGGTTCAAAAGAGATTGAAAGTCTGAATTCTCCTATGGAGACTTTTGTAGCCAGATTCCTATGACAAAAAATGCTTTGCCCCTGCTCTCATGAAGCTCGGTGTGGGCTTTGCGATCAGCATTGTCCCAAAGAAGCATGACTGTTTAGGAAATTTATAGATAGCAATTTGGTCTCCAGTGTAGCAGAGGCTCATCTGTTAATTGCTTTGAAGATTAAAGTCAAGACCTTGAACTGGCATCTGAAACCGACTTTGGAGATGAGCCCCAGCCGTGAACTTCCCTCATCTCCTTCCCAAAGCCTTGGGTATTTAGAGGATAATAGATAAGCAGGATATCCAGGGCAGCGTCTAACTGATGGGTAAGATTTGTTTTATGGAGACCTAAATTGTTTTGAGGGCAAAGCCAGCTCTTCTCTCCAGATCTATTATCCAGGGTTCTTTCCAGAAAAGATGTCAGCAGAGAAAAAAACGTGTGAGCAT
Organism: Todus mexicanus; assembly: GCA_013389965.1. Taxonomy (NCBI): domain Eukaryota; kingdom Metazoa; phylum Chordata; class Aves; order Coraciiformes; family Todidae; genus Todus; species Todus mexicanus. Next base: position 32,188 of record WEIS01046716.1, read on the forward strand.
TAGGCCAGGTAGGCACGCTGAGATGACAGCACCTCACTCAAGTATTGATAACATCCACTATGTAAATAAACAGCCACTCCAGTTTGAATTGATACTAAGATTATTATTTTTTTTTCCTTTTAAATTAAGATGAATCTGAAGGAACATCTTGCTAGGTGTGATGTTACTACTTTTTGACGAATCAATGCTGTCTTCTTTCAGGTACTGCACTATGCTGCTCACTCCCCCTCCAAACCCCATTTGGATTGAGTTGAAATCCTTTGCTTAATGAAGTGAGACACCTTATTCTGAGGTTGTTAACCATTTTGTCATAACCTCTTTTTTCCAAGGCAGTTTCATTTCAAAATGATTCTGTTCCCGCCCCCCCCCCATGTTAAAAATGATGAAGGTAAATGCTTCTGGCAAGTTAAACAATTTGTTCAGGGATGGTTAGAAATAACTGAATTCCCCAGAAGTTTGGGTTCCATCACTCAAAATGTCATTCTTCATCAAGAGCATCTCCATTAGTCAAGTATGACTCAGGCTAATAGGGATGTTTTCTCAGAGATACTCCGCTGTCAGGGTCTTAGATGCTGTTTTGAATGCAATGCTTGTTAAGAGAGCCTCGTGACTGGCGTTTGGTGTTTCTGGTGTTTGAGAGCAGCACCTGAGGAATAGTCGTTGCGCTTGGCCAGCCAAAAGGGCAAAGTTACAGATGGTCCTTGCATCGCAGAGCTTGTAGCATGTTTCTAATGCGGGAAGTTAAGGCTTTCTGAAGAACATAGTGACAACAAAGTTAGGAGAGGATAAATTTCAGAGGAGAACAACATAAGGTGTTGAAAGGTGAGGGAGGTGGGGGCAAGGAGTAGAGAATGAGCAAGTTAACTGATGAAGTCTAAAATGGAAATGAATTGGAGATGCTGCTTGGCAAGTAATGGGAGACTGAACAAGTGACCATCAGTGGGAAGTCTGATCAAACGGTTTTACATAAAAAAACCCCCACAGAACAAAACCCCCTCAGTCTGTTTTGGCTGTTTCTGCTTCTGTCAGGTTCTTCCCTAGATCTCCTTTCCGAAGATTGCTCTTCTTGAAGTCTGCCTCTCCACTGGTGAGGTTAGTCCAGTGTGGCATGTGATTTGCTTGTCTCTTGGACACAGTCCGTCCTCTTCGCGCTGCCTGGCCTGGGTCATCAAATGGTGGATTTGCCCTTTTTGGTGCTTACCTGCTGGTTCTGTCGTATGTAGCTGTAGGTGGCTTGCTGGTGTCACTGGCAGAGTTGCTCAGCTTGGGGAAGCGCAGGAACCCAAGGGAAAACAGCTTTCTGAAAAAGATACTGGGAGACCAGTGCTTCCCTTTTGCTCGAGGAGCAAACCCATGTGTTCTTTCTCTCTCTTTTTCCCTTGTCTCCCTCCCTCCGACTGTTTGCTGTGTGATATAAAGTGGACATTGTTCTCTCCACTACATCCCAGCCCTGCAGCTGGTGCTCTATTTTGAGAAGCAAGATGATGAAAAGAGGATCCTGTGATTAGGTTCAAATTGCAGTCGCTCTTACCAGCTCAACTGGAGTTCTCCAAAACAGGAATGGTGCCTTCCTTCTCTTCTGATTTTTCCTAGATGTAAATACACGCTGATCCCGTAGGCAGTGGCTATCCGATGACATGTGAACCAAGCCCAAGTGGGATTGTGGTGAACTTCAGGGAGTTGCAGATAACTTAATTTTTACTCTTTGGTTATTTGTGGGGTTTTTTTGTAGCAAAGCCTGGCTAGGATTTCTTTGTTACTGTGCTATTAGTGTTTATCTTAGTATTTATTTTAATACTAATTTGTCTGGGTTTTGAAAGGCAAAATGAGCTTCCTTCACATGCACAAAGAAAATTCTGTCTCTACCTGAGCCCACGCCACAAAAATGCACTTGAAAAATCCATTTGTTCTTACCTCTGTGCAATATTGAGACACTGATGATCTGGAATTTTACAGCTCAAAATGCTGCATATCATAGTGCTACAATGATCTCCCTGTAGAGCCTGTAAAAGCAAGGATCCGAAGGCAAGGACACAAAATAACATCACTGCATTTCACATGCATAACAAGAAGAGGCAAAGTCTTTTGTAGATGCCGTGATTGGTGTTCTGCAAATATGATGAATACTTATCTACCTGTAGCCAACTTGTTACAGAAGTCGTAGCTGATGAAGAAAAACCTTCAAATGTTTCAGACAATGGCAGTTTAAAAGAAATATAAGCAGGATATCTTTATTTTTGGAGGGGTGTGGTGTGCGTCTGAACTAAATTTGGACCATAGCAGTTTAGAGAGAGTCTTAATTCAGGTGAGACTTTTAAAGTCAACTTTGAAAGGTGCAGCTTCAAGCTTCAGTACTTGTTGTCTTGTCACAATTTCTTTAGTGTGGCAAGGGGGTTAATCTTATGTTTTCACCTAGGGAAAAATCTTCGTGACCTCTAAAAATTTCTGAATAGCGCAGTGTTGTATTCTAAGAATTAAAACTGAAACCAAATTATCGATTGGGTGAGTTTTGAAAGGATTGGCTGGTCTATGTTTCTCTCTCATTGATCATCCATAGCTTTGAGGCACACAAACCAACAGGTTCTTTCTAGTCTGAGCCAAACTCTGACGCCAGTTGAAGTTTTTCTCTGTGGTCTTTTATCCATATATTGAGGATTCTTTGTTGGGCCAGGTCTTTGAGACATTTTGGGCACCTGCAACTCTCATTGACCGAAGAGATCAGTAGGTAATAGAGTAGCCTGCGGTATCTGCCTAGTGGAACTGAGCAGAGTCTAGTGGATATCCTTTGAAATCCTGTTTGAAGGCAGCTGTTATTTAGGGGGCTTAAAATACTTGTTATAGATAGCTCGTGACATTCCCATCCATCTTGTCTGCGATCAAAATAAATTAAGCATTGTAAACAAAGCAGGAGCATTCAAAGAACTCAATAATACTGTACTGATTTCTCCCTTTTTTATGTCTTTTCCATCTTCAGGCTATAAAATTCCTTAAAATGGAGTAAGTCTTCAAGAAGAAATTTTAACACAGAAATGTTTGGGTTTTTTAAAAAAAAACCCCAACAATGGCAATATAACGGGCGAAAGGTTTTATTGTGCACTGATTAGAGAGAACTTCACACTTATCCCAGTCTATATCAATTCTAGAGATTAATTATAAGTGTAAACATTGCGTTGATTTTTCCCCTCCGCAAAGTTACAGGGTGCTTCAATCTCTGCTTCTGACTAACGCCTGTCTACAATATCGGCCCAGTTTCTGACAACATAACCACGTATAGATGTATTAATTACAGGAGTATCATCAGCAAAGGACATAGACCGTTATCAATTATATGACTGGGACATGGATTATCTATTTTTTAGTAACTCAAGTGCTGTATCCTAAACAAAAATTCACCGATTATTTAGCCAAAGCAAAGAAAAAGGATCATTCTGTCTCTCCTTGCTGGAAGTTTCCAAGGGGTCAGTCACCCAAGTCAACTCCAACTTTCTCAATTTGGGAACCAAATGTTTGGATACTCTCCAGACTTTGTTGGAAGTTGTTTGATCTGCATCATTGAACTGGATGATCTGAATCTTAACACAGTCCTTCCGTTTTTATCTAGTGTTGAGACTAAGCATTAAAATGAGAAGGTAAGGAAGTGAATATCAAAGGCAAGAAAAGAAGTTTGATGCTCGCGGATATCAAATGAGCAGTTGCTGGGTTAGGCTTTGCGAGAGCTCTTGTCTGAAGGAGCAGATCAGATCTATCAAAGGTTCGCTTTGTGCCATTTCTACGTTGGTGACTTTGGGCTGTTTTGGAGGAGAGTCGATGAGAATTTTGATAGCTGTTTATTTTCTCTAAAATGGGACCATATAATTTCATAGCAGAAACTACAGTGAACGCTGATTCACCAGCTACCACCGAGTGTTTAAAGATTTGGGTATCTTTATAATACATATAGTGAGCGTCTTGTATTTTGGTTCCGGGAGGGAAGACTGGAGATGCAGTTGGAATATTTGAGCTGGTTTTTATTCCCAAATAACCACAGCCTGGAATCAATCTTAAAACATGTTTTCCAGAAAGCTTGCAAGTGTTTATTAAGCCTCCATAAAAATGACTCGTGATTTAAATGATCAAACAGCATCCTGCCCTTATCAGAGATTAGATCTTTATCTTCTAACTCTGTTTGTTTTGGATGTAAACTTGTGTTGCCTGCTTTAGGTTTCAGATTTCTAGGGGCAGAGAGAGACTGCTTGTGTCTTATGTGGTGCAATTAATGTTATGTATATATATGTGACTATTACGAGTATTTTTTTCTAAACAGAAACCTCCTACTATACAATATTTTCTTTTCTCA
>WEIS01046717.1:471-13590 GCA_013389965.1 Todus mexicanus
CCTGGGAGAAGAGCCCATCCCTGTCCTGCCTACACCTTCCCTATTGCTGGACACCACAGCAAAGAGCCTGGCCCCCTCCTCCTGACACCCACCCTCAGATATTTGGAGGCATTGCTCAGCTCCCCTCTCAGCTTCTCTTCTCCAGACCGAACAGCCCCAGGCCTCTCAGCCTGTCCTCAAAGGAGAGATGCTCCGGTCCCTCCATCGCCCTCGCAGCCTCCGCTGGACTCTCTCCAGTAGATCCCTCCATCTGAGACCCCCTCGGAGCTCCCGCTCCAGCCTTCCCCGCCTCCCACCAGCAACCCCCGCTGAACCCACCGTGGGCACCAAGCTGATCCTCCTCACCCCCTGGTTTTGCCAGGTGGCTCCTTCCCCCGCCGCTGCCACGGCCGCTGGCGCTGCTGGAGTTCATCTCCCGGGTGTCTACGTGGATCTTTGCCCCCAGCCGGGTTCCAGAACCCCCCTGCAGCTTTGGTGGGCTCCTCGCCTGGGCTGAAGCCGCAGCCCTTGCCCAGCTCCCCTCGCCCGGCCCTTCGCGTCCCTCTCCTTGCCCCACGTTGCCGTGCGGGTCACCTACCAAGCACAGCCCGGCTCGCTCGGCACCCAGCCGCCTTCCACAGCTCCCGCTCCCACCAAACGGGGGGGCTTACAAGCTCTGCCCCATTTCCCTCTCCCTGTCCCGCTCCGCTTAACGATTGTTCTTTTACACCGAGGGAAGCCGGACCGGAGGAACTCGACGAGAACGTGCTGGGATAGGTTTATCTGCTTTATTAGCTTCATACAAATAAACGTTGGTTACGTTTCCCGTTATTAGATCCGTACGTACACGCGATGGCTTCTCACTCGAAGACGCCGTTAACCAAACTCCAAGGTTTCTGCTTAAGAATCTACTCGTGGAACAACAGACTCGGAGCGGGATTCAAACCTCGCTGGGTTCAGCAACGCCCCCTCCGCAGCGACCTGGGCTAAAGGCACCGAACTGGGGCTTTGCAACGAAGAATTTGCCAAGTCCCCGCCTTCGGGGCTTTGATTTTCAGAAATTAAATCTTTTCCAGGGACGGGGCAGCGACCTCCTCTCGCGGCAACCTGGGCCAGGCTCTCCCCACCCTCAGCACCAACAATTTCTCCCTTCTCTCCGGCCTCAATCTCCCTCTTTTAGTTTAAACCATCCCCCCTCGTCCTGTCCCAGCCGCGTGCTTGGGTGGGTCACGCTGCACCATCTTCCTCTCGTGGCACTTCTGGAACTGCAGAATAACAACGCGCTGCTCATCCTCACTTGCTCATCCTCCAGAGGAACAAGGTGACAGGGAGACGGGACCCGGCAAAAGGCACCTGAAAAGAGAGAAGGAACCGATTTGGCTCTGCTACAAGGTCAACAACAAGACAAGGGCCGGGGTGAGGGAGGGAAGGCGACAGCACGATCGGCATGGGGGGAGAACAGCAGGGGCAGAGGCTGCAGGAAAGGAGGTGGGCATTGGGCAATCTGCTGAAGGGAGCACACAACTTCCCCCTGGCTGCCCATCGAGGTCAGAAATAGGGAAGATGAGTCAGAAATAGGGAAGGAAGGAACCAGGGGTTTTTTTTGGGGGGGGAGGGGCGTTCAAACTGTAATAGTGGTTCTTGGAGAGGGTTGCTATTTCTCCTGCCGCTGTGCTCAGAGCCAGGCAGCCCTCCGAGCAGAGCTCCTGCTCTGCAGTTAGAAGGAGATGAGTCACGGGCTGGGAAAGGGAAAGAATTACGGGTCAAGGTCAAGCGAGGGGCTGCGGATCTCTCGCGTGCGGTCACCGCGTGTTCCCGGGCAAGAGGCGCGTCCCCCTCTTCGGGGTTCCTCCCCGTCTCGCCCGGCCTGTTCCCAGTTCCCCTAAAGCCGCTGCAAAGGCTGAAGGAGCACCCGAGCATCCTGAACGTCGCCCTCACGCACCAAAGGGGACAGAAAGAACGCAAGGTCAGAACAGAGGAGGAACAAAATACGACGAGTAGGGGATCAAAGAGCAGCGAATAAAAAGAGCGCCGGATAAAGAGAGACGTTCGGGTTTTATCACCAGGTTTTCCCACGGCCTCGGTGCCACATGTACCTCACGAGCATCCCACGCGTTCCCGCGCGCCTTGCTCTCCTGGTGCCTGCCCAAGACACTCCCTCACCACCACCCCAGGGAGCCAGAGCCGCTCCCTCGCTGTCCCTGCTGCAGGCGCGTGGCCGGGGAGAGGCTGTCCCAGCACCGGGACCCTCTCCTCACCCCGGCTCGTCCGGCAGGACACGCTACCAGGCGTGGAATTCCCAATCCCCAGGCACCGTCTCCGCTCCCTTGGAGCCCACGCGCTATTTACCGCTCACCCAGGACCTCGGGGACTCCAAGCTTTCCTTGCTCCGTTAGTGATGCCAGTGAAATGTCTCGCCCGGCCCAGCGCAGGCATGTGCTGGGCGAGGTGCTCCCAGCTGAAGCTGTTGCGCAGCGCGCGGCAGAACCCGTTTGTCCTCGGCCTCGAGGGTGGGCGGGGAAGCCAGCGGCACTGGAGCGACTTGGGGCAGGTGTTCTCAGCCTCATCCCCGGCATAAATCTTCATGGTGTGTTCAAACGGCGTTTGGGCAACTCTGGCAGCGGGCATTGCTGCAACCTTCCTCGCCCCTGCCGTCGCGCCCCGTCGGCAGGACCTTGGGGATCTGCAGTTTAGGAGCTGACTCTCGCTCTCGCCCCTCCAGTACCAGGCAGTGCCTAAAGCCAGGCAGTAGCTGCTTTATTAACCAGCTGAGTTTAGAGGCTGTAAATGGAGGAGGCCCCGCAGACGCGCGCTGCTGGCTGGGGGAAGGTCCGTTTGCTTCTCCCCAAGAACGGGAACCAATGCAAACGGCATCTAGTATTCATAGAGGGGCTTGTCGCTTCTACCTGCTGTGGATTCACAGGCGAAGCGCCTGGAACATCTCAAAACTCCTCTTCTTGTTGCCGCTCCCCGTTTGGAGCTCTCAGCAGTGGTTAGGGTGGGGAGCTCCAGATCCTCTCACCACGCAAGCCAAGCAAAGGCTTGAGTAGGACACACACGTATAAAGTTGGGTGGGTTTTTCTTTTAATCACATCATATTCCAAACCCAATTTTCCTAGTCGCTGCAAACCCAAGCGCAGCACGACTTTGGTGGAGAGACCTAACACGGGCGGTGGCAACAGAAGACGAACCTTCTCGGAACCTACATTGACTCTGAGTGGGAAATATCACCCGTAGAACCCAACTGCGGCGTTCTCGCTGTTCAATCCTCGCTGCCTCTGCTACCTGGTTTCGTAACCGCAGATAAGCCAGGTGGACGCGTCCGCATCAACCGAACAAAGTCCGAGAACGCGCGGCCGTCGCTTCGCTGCCAGCGCTCGGCGTCACCTCGCGTGACCAGATAACGGACTGCGGTTGGCAATAAACCTTTGCCTCCTCCTCCGTAAACTCTTGTTCTTCCTCTGCGCTGTACGATCGACACTGAGCCTCTTTGAGGGGCCCCAAACGGACCCCAGGATTCCAGGGGCGGCCTCCCCAGTGCCCAGGGCAGGGGGACGCTCCCTGCCCTGCTCCTGCTGCTGCCACAAGCCAGATGCTGGGGGCTTCTTGGCCCCCTGGGCACTCGCTGCCTCAGCTCCAGCCCCTGGCACCAACCCCCCGAGCACTCTCCAGCCACTCTGCCCCAGCCTGGAGCTGCAGGGGTCGGTGTGACCCAAGGGCAGGACCTGTACTTGGCCTGGTTGAATCTCATCCCATTGCCCTCTGTTCATCAATTTCTGCCCCGTAAGTGTCGACATCCTGTCTGTAACTCACATCCCGCCATCTATTACAGAAAAAACAGGCAAGAAACCACTTAGAGGTAACATATATTTTATTTTTTTCTGTCTTCCAAGTCTTTCACTCCCTCTCCTGCCACACGACTCTTCTGTTTGTACTCGCCTTGTTCCCCTCCAAGGGGACGAAGGAAGTTTGATCCTTACAATCCACTCCCTCCTCTGCTTCGGCAACTCGTCAAAGCACCACGGGTGGACTCCATCACTTCATCTTCTACTGACCACTGAATGGGAGGTTACCCCCTTAAGACAAACCCTTTTTCTTCTTCGAATAACCTGCAAGAGCTGTGGACTGAAAAATAAAATTCGAATGGGTGGCTGAGCAAGGGCTGCTTAACTCCCTGCTCGGCGGAGCAAACAAGCCAAGGAAAAAGCTGGAACGGGCGCCCAGAGTACGGCAGCCGCGCTGAAAAGCGAAGTTCTTGAGTTTTCAGGTTCTTCATTAGTTCTTCAGGGCTGCTTGGAAAAACTACACAGTATGAAAGGCAAAAAAAACCCCAAAAATAGATAGAAGGTCTCCGGCGGCGTCCCAAGGGAGATGCTCATGCATGTATTTGCGGTATCGTCCTGCCCTAGATGGCTTCTTCATTTATAGACGTTGCTAAAATTCATTCCAAGAAGATTTCTACAGGAAGACAAGGCAGGCAGCGCTGTGGGACCGCACCTTCCACCACAGCATCCAAACCGTTCGGCAGGTCTGCTCCCGCCGTTGGAAGTCAGCGAGGTGAAGAACGTCGCTTGTTTTTTTTGGCCAGCACAATTGGGAGTGGGCGGGTGAGGAGCAGCTGACAGCAAATGGAACCAAACTGCTCCGCTTCCAGTAAGGGGCCCGAAGGAAAGAGCTTGATTAACAGCAAAGGAGATGAAGGTGAGGAAAACCAGCAGTGCCTGTGGGCCGAGCCGACTGTCAACGTACAAATCCGCCCAAGAAATGGTTTTACCAAGATGCAAGAGCACAGAACGAAGGGAGGGGATATCCAGGATTCCAAATCAAATTCCCCGCTGCCACGCGGAACCAAACGCTGATGTTCTTGTCTGCATTTATCCAACTTTGTTTTAAAAGAAATTTGGCCTCCTCGCCTGAAACTGCTCCTGAGTATCGGTGGTGCAACCGTGAGAACTCCTCCTGTCGAACCGTGCTCACAACCCCCTCCCTTCCGCTTGCTTAATCTCGAGCCCACGGAATTATTTCCCTCCCCTACATAAAAATCACGCAACTGCCCCTTTTGTGCCTCTCTCTAGTCCTCCTGCCACCCCCGTGGCCCCTTCCAGCAGCTGTTCCACCCATCTGTTGGAATCCACTTATCTGGACGGGGGTGACAGTTGGGCTCCAGATAAGGTCTCGCTAATGCCCTACATACTCTAATATTTTCTATACGTAGAGGAAATCCCTCCCCTCAGACTTTCTAGGGCACCATCGCTGGTTTATTTTCTCGGCGGCGAGCTATCACCCTGCTGCCGGCCACCTCCTGACTCCCAACTCCCCGCTAAACCGAATATAATTCTATGGATAGAGAGAGTAAATGGGGAATAGCTTCTATCTCCATCACCAAATCTCGCCTAATTCTGTTAACCTTGGGTTCTGACTCCTCTTGCTGGTAAACAGACATCCCACTCCTCCTCTCAGTCGATACAGTCAGTCCGCTGGCTCTGCCTCCCAAGATTCTGACACTTCAGTTCTGCTTTTCCTCCAGTGCCACTAAGGAAAAAATGAAATCCTCTCCAGCGTGGTCTTTGAAAACTCCAGCTCGCAGCCTCCTTTCCGTCGGTACATTCTCTTTCCACCTACTATCTGTCAGTCGCCTTCCATGTAATCCGCATTTTCTCCATCGTTTCCTCGCATGGTACAATAACAAACACTTCCCTGGCAATGAAATGTTATTAAATCCAGTATTTCCCATCAAGAAAATCTGAGCATAAGGTAACAAGCTCCTCTCAGACCTGAGCTGGAACACGTGTGATAGAAAACAAGCCTATCATGGCCCGTTTCCCTTTTCTGCAGTGTTATTTTCTTTGCACGTTATCATTTCTTAGTTAAGAAATAAATTGTTTTCTCCTGCACCCAAAGAACGCCAATTCCTGGCATTTTTGTTGGCGCCGTCACCAGAAAAAGAAGCTTCCTGACAAGAATCGTTCAGGAGAAGTTTCCTCGTGCTCAGCCCCGCGTCCAGCCCGCTGCTGACACACAGCACCACCAGCTTTCGAGTTCCCCTTCAAAAAGCGAAGGGAGACAAACAAAACAAGCCAAATTTACCAAATTCACGTCAGGCTGATTTACTTCATGGGCTGTTGGTCACCATTCCTTTCATACATAAAATAAGGCACCTCCAGCTACACAAACTCCTTTAAAGCATCGGGACACTTAACGGGAAGCTGGTTTTGCACTTTGGGCCCAGCGTTAGCACAGATTAAATCAACATGTAACATATTCCCCCCCTCTTCCTTTCCTCTATGTTTTTTGCTCTCCGAGGAAATACCTGCAGGGCAAATTCACCAGGGCAAACCAGGCAGACAACCAAGTCCTGCTCCCACCCTGGGTTGGTCCCTTCAGAACTAAGGCACCTTCACCCATCATAATTCTTCCTCTTCGCTTAAAAAAAAAAGCCCCAAACCAAGCAAACTCATGGATAAAACCCAAGCCCCCTCCTGCCCCGCGCAAGACGGCTGTCCCAACAGAGGATTGACCTGATGTCCACCCAGGGCGCGGGGCTGACCCAATGTCTACGTGGGGCTGGGCTTGACCTGATGCCCCTGGAGGTGTTTAAGAAAAGACTGGATGCTGTGCTCAGTGGCAGGGTTTAGCTGATGTCGCCGTGTTAGGCCATAGGCTGGACTCAAATAATAATTCTGTGATTTTGTGATACATGGGGCTGGGCTTGGCGTGATGTCTACACAGGGCTGGGGTTGACCTTGTTCCAAGCTCCAACAGGGGAGGTTTAAACTGGATATTAGAGAAAAAAACAAACAACACACAAAAAGAGCAGTCAGCTCCTGGAACAGGCTGCCCAGGGAAGGGGTTGAATCCCCATCCCTGGCCGTGTTTAAAGGGTGTTTAGATGTGGTGTTGGGGGAGATGGTTTAGGGGTGAACTTTGCAGGGTAGGGCTGACGGTTGGACTCGATGATCCCAAGGGTCTTTTCCAATCTCAATGATTCTATGATTCATGTCCACCCAAGGCAGGGGTTGACCTGATGCCCACCCTTGGCCCCTGATGCTGGGGCAGGGGGTGACCAGGGCGCTCCCCGAGGGCACCGGGAGGCGGTGAAGGGCAGATGCCCAGCCTGGATTCAGGAAGAACCCAGAACTGCTGGAGAGAGTCCAGCGCAGAGCCTCAGAGATGCTGAAGGGAGGGGAACATCTCCCTGCTGGGGAAAGGCTGAGGGAGCTGGGGCTCTGGAGCTGGGAGAGAAGGAGACTGAGGGGGGACCTCAGTCATGGTTAGAAATCCGGAAAGGGAGGATGGAGCCAGACTCTTCTCGATGATAGGACAAGGGGTAACGGGTGTGAGCTGGAATACAGGAGGCTCTATACTAGATGAAATTTTGCTTTTGCAATATAAAACAGCTGGAAACACCTGGCATTAGATAAGGAAAGAGTATTGAGTTATGACAGACTAGTGTCATTGATAAGAAAGGAGGATTGAGTTGCAACCAGCTTGGTGCCCTTGGTAAGAAAGATGTGTTATTTGCAGGACCGTGTCACCAATTAAGAAGAGATGCTGAATGATTGCTGGCCAATTAAGAGTATATGACAAGTTGCTAGTTTCAACAGATAAGGATGAAGACGTATTGATGAGGAAGGGCTGAATTATGGCCAAGACGAGTGTAAATTGACAAAAAACTTTTTTAGATCAAAGGAAATACGTAGATAAGGGGGAGTTTTGGAATTGTATCAAATAATAATACAAGGGGGAGATGACATATAAGTTGTTTAGACATTTCATATAGGCTGAAAATGTTGTTTAGGCGCCTCAGATAGGCTGTAAACCTCGTAGGGGCAACAAGGGAGGGAACCTGCGGAGGGGAATAGGGGGTAAAAAGGTGAATTTTGTATCCATCAGGCGTGCCCTGTTCTATGGGACAAGAAAGCATAATAAATGTGCTTCACTGTATGTCTAGCGTGAGCCCTTTGTGAAGGATTTATATTCGTTGTTTCTCACAGTTCCACTGGAATAGGAGGAGGAACAGTGAGGNCAGTTCCACTGGAATAGGAGGAGGAACAGTGAGGGTGCCAGAGCCTGGCCCAGGCTGCCCAGGGGGGTTGTGGAGTCTCCTTCTCTGGAGACGTTTCAAACCCGCCTGGACGAGCTGTGTGACCCTGCTCTGGCAATGGGGGGGGCGGACTGGGCGATCTTTGGGGGTCCCAAAATTTTGCCAACATTCTGTGAACATTTCAGACGCTTCCCGCCATGCCTCGCCGCGCCGTACGGCGGCGTTTACGACAGCTCCGCTTTCCGGCAGCCGCGGCGGGGCCTACACTACAACTCCCAGCCTGCTCGGCCCCGCCGCTTTAAACAACCCTCGGATGGCGCCGGGGTCGGTCCGCTGCCCTGCCCTGCTCTATCCCCGCTTCCCCTGCCTCTACCCGGGGCTTCACCCCGGCCTGGGGCTGCCCCTGGCCGGACAGGGCTCGGCACGGCCGGGTGCGGCCTAGCGGTGCTCGCCCCAGCCCGGGCTGAGGGGGCAGCTCCAGGGCTGCTTGGGCTGCTTTTGCTCCGAGCTGCTGCCCCCGGGTGTTGTTTAGTGCCCGGAGCGTTCACCCCTAGCTCATAAAAAGCGACTGAAGTCGCTACGTCCCTTTGTTCCACTGTTACTCGTTCGTTGATCGATTTACTTATTTCAAAGGGGCAAACTGTTAAGAAGTAAATGAAGTGGGGGGAAAAAAAAATAAGCCTCGCAACCCCGCAGAATACTTCAGGATGGAGTTGGCCGGGTGTTCTGGGGTGCCCTGCAGCGAGCAGGGTGCGAAGCCACGTCCAGGGTGTCCTGTGTTGTCCCCCCACCCTTAACTCCAGGTGCTCAGGACACGAGTGGCCGGCTCACGCAGCCCCCTGCCAGCTCCATCCCTGCCGAAACTAGCAAACAACAACGAACTAAAAACCATCTCTGGAGTCGCTGGGAGTCACAAAACAACAGACGAAACTTCACACACAACCAGCACCCCACAGCAAAACCCACCAGGTCCCACCCAGGCCCCCTCCGCAGCGCCCCGAGCTCACCCCCCGATACCTCTGGTAATCATTTTACGAGAGCCCCTCGAAGCGAGCACGAGTCCAGCGGCTCTTAATTTGTCGTGCTACAAACTGCCAACGTGCCCAGACGTGCGACTGCCTGGCAGGCTGCACAGAGATCTATCTGCCTGATGCTCCCACCTCTGAAGCAAAATGCAAAATACCCACGTTCAGTTCTGCTCTTTCTGCAAAATCCAAACCCCATACTGGAGGCAAACCTTCTCCCGGATTTTATTTTTCATAGAATCCTTCTTTCTAATTTTTGTTTTGTTTTTGTCTTTCTTTTTTTAAATAAATCACTGCAGATTCATTATTTATTTCAGCTCATAAACAAGGCAGAGGGAAGCAACAAATGCACATTTTCCTCTTTAAAAAAACAAAATAAATCAATGAGAAAAAACACAGATACAGCTCTTATTTTAATTTTTTTTTTTAAGTTTATTTTTTTAATACCTCATCCCTTAAATCAGCCCGAAGCCAGTAGCTTTATCCGGAGAAAACACAATTGGAAAGCCTTTTTATGCTGCACTGTTTCCCAGACACTTACAGGAGGTTTTTCCAGCCAATTCGCAGCCACGCGACTTCCAAACGGCACAAACACAATTATTTCCAATTTATTCCTTATTCTGGCAATTTTTACTTGGGTGCATTTGCCCAAATTTCCCGGGGAAACACCACCAGTTGCCATCTAGCTCGGCGCACCTGCGCTGCCACCCCTTCCTCTGCATTTTCCCTTTGCAAACCGGCCACAAATGTTTCAGAAGCATTTTACAAATATGCAGCCAGGTCTTAAAAGGGGCGACGCTGCGGGAGAAACGCTCAAAATCGCACCCGAGGTGTTAAAAAACCCCTCTCCCAGAGTTCCAGACGTACCTGCAAAATCCCTGCTCCCTGCCACAGGATTATACGTCCCATTACGAGCTCGGCCTTTTTAGATTTCGCGCTATTTTAACACCCCAAATTTGCAGATTTTTCAAACTGGCGTGTTAAAGGGGCTTCCTTCGAGGATTTCGGTGAAAATAGTGTTATGTTTTGTCATATTACCATAATCCTCCCTTTTTTTTGGAATCACTTAGAATTTCGGTGTAACCTAATTAAGTAATTTTTAAGTAAGTCTTAACCCAAATACATAGACCTCATAAAAATGTATTTTGCAAACAGGGAGAAATGGGCTGGGGAAAATGGATTCCTCAGGTAGGAGCAGAGATGCTGAAAAACATTTCTCTCCCCACAAACTTCGAGACCTGAACTGTTTCGCAGCGCTTAACATTTAAAAACCAAAATGCTTCGAAGGGAAGAAATTTCAGCAAATATCAAGCAGGATGTTTCGCTCTGATTTTATTTGTTTATTCCTTCTATATTTAAAAGAAATCTTGCCATTTTCCTTGCTAACAAAAAATATAAAAATGAGGGAGAGCAGGGGAAGAAAAATACTGCAAAATCCCAGCTCTCTGTCTTCATATACTGCTTATTTCAAAGCTCTCCTAACAGCACTTATATTGTTTTTAGGTATTGTAAATTATTTTGCCAGCGAAAATATTATTATTTGGGGTTTTTTGCCTTTTAAAAGGCTACAGAGCAACATCACAGATTTTAGAGGCTTCTAATCGATTTTAATCTCTCTATATATAT
Organism: Todus mexicanus; assembly: GCA_013389965.1. Lineage (NCBI taxonomy): Eukaryota > Metazoa > Chordata > Aves > Coraciiformes > Todidae > Todus > Todus mexicanus. Next base: position 11,146 of record WEIS01046717.1, read on the forward strand.
ATCTCTATATATTTAAAAATGCTACAAACATCCCGTTTGGTAAAACGGGATTTGCATTTCTCTCCTGTCTGAATTATCAGAGTCGAATCAACAATTGAAAGCAGAGGGAACAAGCGATGAGCAGGAGTGCAGCAGCCAGCCCAACACTTGAACACAGCTCCTCTCTCCATGGGTGTGCAAGAAGCTTACACAAAGTGTCCCGAAACCCCCCGAATTACAGCCTCTTCCCCCTCAGGAAATTTTATTTATTGGCAAGCCTGACCTCCAGGAATCACGTTCTCTCACAAACACCTTACCTAGAGCTTTAATGCCGTTGACTGACTCTTGCTTAATTAACCAGCACGCTTGGAAAACAAGGATCATTCCTCCAACTTCATCAAGACAGGCTATTTCGAATCGCTACCGCAGCAAATATATTTGCCAATACAAGAAAGCCACGCGCAATTAAAAAGCCATCTTTTTTTTTTTTTTTCACCCTCTCTTTGACCAGCCACAACCGACAGCACCCGCTTCGAATTCACTCGCTGTTCTAACACGAGGGGCACAGAGACGCGCAGCCCGGCTCGCACATCCATCCATCTACCTTTTGATAACATCCCGGCGTTTGCCTCTTTTCAGGGGAAAAATCAAGTATACCACTGTCAAAACCCTGCTGCTCCAGGAGAACCGGGCAGCCTCTTCCCTCCCACACAACATTTTGCCTCCTCGCCTCTGTCCAAACAAACCAAAAATATTCGCGCTCCTCCGAAACGTCAGCGAAGTCCCGAACCGAACAGGCCAAAAGGTCAGGTACTATTTAATCCCGACAGAAAAGTTGTTTTCTCTCTCTCTGCCGAAAAGCCGTCGGTAACCGCACGTTACCTGAGGAATGACGCTCGCTCCCCACGTCCGTCCGTCCTTCTGTCCGGAGCAGGGGCCGTGCCGCGCTCCCTACAACACGAGAGAGAAGAGATTGAAATTATTCCGTGCTAAGACCCATCCCTGCACATTCAGATTGCCCGGCCCTCGCCAAGCTTTGCATCTCTCGGTCTGAAAAGCATTTTAAAAAACTCCTGTCCCACTCTAACATGAGCTCTCCAAACTTGGTTTCGCTAAGTCGAGGTGCACGTGTCGAAAATCAGCTCCCTACATGGTCTCTGGAAGTGCCAGATCCTCCAGACCTGTTTTTTTTTCACTTCTTAGAGGCCTGTGTGCTGCTGCCTGCTCCATCTCATTAGTAACATTTACTCTGCAAACGCCGTCAACTTATATTTAAAACAAACAAACAAACAAAAAGAATAATTTATTTTACCTAGATCGGAATCTAATTTTATTCTTTTTTTTTTTAAAGCCACTTACATGAGGGACGGAATCCTGAGCTGTTCCTTCCCGCAGCAACTTTTCCCTCCCCTGTTTGAAAAGCTGAGTACTTTTGTTGCATAAATACAGCTTGCCCCGTTCCTCTCTAATTTGTGTCAGTGTGAACTAACTTGGGCCGCCGCAGAATTTACACCGCCCTGGATTTTGAGACTTCTATCCCCCCCACACTTCACCTGCAAGCAAAATACCGGCTCAAATCCCTGCCTATACACTATTTTTATGCCCTTTTCGCCCTCTACGCTTCTTCAAACAGACGCGAGAGGGGTAAATAGCGACGCTAACAAGTCCAAATTCACGGCGTAACCCACTTCCAAAAGCCCCTTGTTTCACTTAGTCGTTTAAGAAGCGTTACCACTGTAAGCCATGGTCAGAAAGCCTCAGCTCTGGAGGGTGGAGTAGTTATGACTAAACTGCCTTTTTTTTTGTTTGTTTTAAAGAAAAAAAAGGGGGTCTGCCTATGTTAAAATCTTCTCCCTCTTTTCCCCCTCTCCTTCCCCATCCTTTACCCCCCTCAGGCCGCTCGGATCCTCGCGGACCGTTGCCGCACGTGTATTTTTTCCGCGCAATTTCCCAGACATTGACAAATGGGAACCAAGGGAGGATTTTTGCACAATGGCAACTTATCTAAAACCACTTCTTTCCTCCCTCCCCTATTTTTCTCCATGTCACTCAGTGCTTTTGGGGTTTTTTTTTTTGCCCCTCTGCTGTTGCTTTCTTTGGGCTTTACCCACTTGCTGATCCTATTAGACCAGACAGGGAGAACTGATTGTCGGTCTCTCCTGTTTGCCACACCGTCCCTCATTTTTCAGTGTTTTACACATTCAACACATTCTACCATCATTTTCGTAATTTTTTTAAGGTTCTTTTTTGTTCCTTCTCCAGAATCTTGCCGGTTACAGACACCCAGAGTTGTGCAAAGCAAGAGGAGCTCTATCCTGCCCCAGTACCTGCTCCTGTCAGCAGATGAGGTGTCAGGGATTTGCAACCTCGCGATGCAAAGAATGAGAAAGGAAAAGGGGGTAACATGCAGAGATGCCCCTTAACAAAATAAAAAGCCTAAAACAGAACAAAAACAAAACAAACAAA
>WEIS01046718.1:0-18848 GCA_013389965.1 Todus mexicanus
AAAAAAAAAAACCCAAAAAAGGAAAATAAGCTCCTTGTCTAAAGTCACAGGAGTAATTTACAGCAAGGGTGGCATTGACTAAGACACTATCTTAGATGCATAAGCTTTTTTTCCTCCTACAAGAGAACAGTTAAGCTCACTTGAAGGTGCGTGAGAGTTTGCCGGAAACACTCAGGTACTGTTTGGTAGTGGATCTCCAACACTTCCTCCATCCCCTTGGATCTTTGCTAGCATCCTGATGGGTTCACATCCTCTGTCGTCCTTTCACAACCAGCAATAAAGATTCTGTAGATCTTGGGAGATGCAGGGAAAGCAATTGTAATCTGAAATGCAGCCACAGGGCATGATCCAAACCTCTGACCATGCAGGCCTGCCAGTGCAGCACTCAGGCTGGTCACTGAGCCAGCCAGACTGGGATGATGTTGCTAAAAACATAATGGAATTTGGTTGCAGACTTTAAGGTTGCAGACTTTAAGCCTTAGAAGTCCAGCAGCTGCTCCACAGGTCCCCTTGAGAGGCTAAGCAGTCAGTATGTAAGATCCCAGCTTTGAAGCATTGCAGATTCAATCTTTTATGCATCTTCAATAACCTAAAAAAAGCTGGGTCTGCTGAATAGGTACAGCTGCATTACCGGGAGAGAACCATTTAAGATCTGGCACAGTGAAGAGCAAATGTTTAAAAGACAAGCCTATCAGTCTTTAATGAGGTTATATGGGGACTGAGTGGTCATCTCATTATTGAGTAATCCTTAATGCAATGTGCACTGAATCTATAATTAAAGCAGCTTCCACCTTTATCTCACATGCTAAATCTTGATTTCTCCTAGTTCTTGCAGAACCTCTCTCCATTTTAAAGGTGCTCATGTGTCCACGAGCCTTGAAAGCATTCATCTTGACTAAACTAGTGGCACTGTGAAGGGCTCACTTGGAATTACACAGGAGAATGAGAAACTCAGATCCAAAGTAATGTTGTCTACTGGCTGAGTTACAGCAAAATAAACCAGGTTTCAGTGGAATGAAGGACCTTTATCAACTGTTGTTACCCACAGTCTCTCTGCAGTATGTCTCCTGCCTGCTCACAATCTTTCCCTGTGAAGAAAACCTCCATTGCTCCTTCTTTAAAAACTCCTCTCCCAATCCAGAGACACTTCAGATCTCCCATGAGTTTCCTTGTCTTCTCCTTCATTGACATCTCTTTCACCTGAGCCATTCTAAAACTCTCCAATAGCACCTGTTGTTGACAAAAGCAATTCAAGGCAAAAAAAATTACCTGTATTTCTAGAAATGAAAGCCTGGAAGCGCTTTGGCTTAATGGCTGCCAAGGTACCCACAGAGATGAGAGAAAGGAGGAATCATAGAACCATAGAATGGTTTGGGTTGGGAGGTACCTTTAAAGGGCATCTAGTCCCACCTGCTGCAGTGAGCAGGGACATCTGCAACTAAATCAGACTGCTCAGAGTCCCATCCAACCTGACCTTGGATGTTTCCAGAGATGGGGCATTTACCACCTCTCTGGGCAACATGGGCCAGTGTCTCACCACCCTCATTGTAAAAAATTTCTTCCTTCTATCTAGTTTAAATCTCCCTTTTTTAGTTTAAAACCTTCACCCCTTGTCCTGTCCCAACAGACTCTGCTAAAAATTCTGTCCCCATCTTTCTTATAGGCCTCCTATAAATACTCAAAGGCTGCATATGCTGGAACTGGATGGCAGAGCCCATCTTCTCTGCACCATCCACCAAAGGAGAGTTCCAGTTTCGATTGGGGCTCTAATGCATCTTTGACCACAACACAGTAGTCATCAATTACAGATGGTGGCAAAGCTTTCATGTCTAAGCAAGAAGCGCATGGAGCATTTTATCTCCTTGCAGCAGATAAGCTAAATAAAGCCTCAGTTTTCCTCCAGATACCGAGCTAGAAATGTACACCAGGCATCGTTTCCACAAAACAGTAATTTATCTAATCACGTAGCCATAGAGCAGAGCCATGTTGATAGCTGTCTCAGCACGGAGAGATAAACATGTCAAGAGTTCCTCCTGAAGTAGAAGCAACACTTGGGCTGCGACTGTGGGAACTGTGTTGCCATCATCAAGAATTCAGGAGAACTGGCGTGATTTCACAGCACCACTTGTATGCTTTCTGAAAGCAGGCGAGCTGAGGGCATCTCATCTTTGTAACACACGCCAAGTGTGTTACAAATAGCTCCTGAGAGCTGCGGCCAAGTCCAACCAAGCTCTCCCAGCTGCCTGCTGTTGGAGAAGGCTTCATGTGCATAGTGCCTTCTGTCTAGCTTCAAGTCACATCCAATGGATGGGAAGGGCTCAGCCCTGGAGTCTGGGTGGTTCATGGTACAAATGACAAGCTTCTCATATCAAAGTGAGACCACAGCATGGTCATCCTCCTCCTGTTCACTGTGTCCAGTTTCTGCACACTTCCCAGGCTTGCAAGCTGGAGGAACATCTTGGTATGGTCTGGCTAGGGAAGATGAAGAAGGTCTGATGCTGAGGGAACGTTTAGGTGGTGACCTTGGAAAGGGAGCTGCATGATCTTTTATGTACTGACTGTGGTCCTCCCCTGCCCTTTGCAGGCCTGGCGGAGAGCTGGAGAGCCTGGGGGTCTAAAGGGAAGTCACCCACATGAGGGGATTGCTGGGAGGGGGTGTGTGGATTTGCCAGAGCTTTGGAACAAAAGGGGAGTTGAAAACTCTAAGCAAAATATTGCATTTTGCCCCTGGTTACTCTAACATATAGAGTCATCACACCCACATGCAAAGGGACCCCATAGTGGTGGTTTTGCACCTCACTCTTACTGAAATTAATGGGAATTAGGCTTTAAGCAGCTAAACGACTTTCTGGCTCTAACTCTAATTCTCTGTTGCGTCCAGTGCCCCATTAAGAAGACAAACTCATTAAGTGTCACAGATTCTCTGAAACAAAGGTGACTGACGTGTCGCTAAATTGGAAATGCAATTCACTCCATCTTCAGCTGGGGAACTGTGTCCTGCATCTGACACTGGTTGCATTATATCAATATTTTTCTTTTTCCTTTTTTTTTGAGATCATGATTCTCCCAGGGAATTTGAGTCATCTATAAATCATCTTGGCTTACATTTCAATGTTTTCTTATTAAATTGAACAACTACTGGAAGTTAGACTTATAGGAGAGAGCTTTCAAATTAATGCAAAGCTTGAATTTTTCTTCTACTGCAAACCAGCAGGAAGGAGTAAAGTTCCCTCTGACTGGCAGCCAACAGCCACTTAAATTAAGGAAGAATCAAACCTTTTGCCAGTTCCAAAAAAGTTAACACATCTGTCTGAATTATGAATTAGGGACGCTGAGCTAAGAGCAAAAATACGGACAAAACCAGATCTGGATCTTCATTTTTGATGCAGAGGACCGAACTCTGTTACTCCTACTTCTCTATGTTTGTCAAAACAACGTTGAAAAGCACCTCTGCTTAAGTAACTTAAGTGCTCAGTAGAATACTAACAGCCCTGGAATCCTCTGATATCGTTCTTTAATTTAGGTTTTCCTTTGTTGATTTGCTTACACTAAAACTCCAGCTTGAAATTAGTGGTGGTTTTGCTCTATAATACTGAAAGAGCTTGCAGTCTTCTGGCTTATTGGGAACTGTTGTGTATGTTGTCTCAAGTCATGAAGAAAAATATATTTTAATAGCAGTTTTAATTATAATTTAATTATTATGTATATACAAATTATATATACATATATATATAATTTGATTCTAATTTCATTATAATAGCCATTACCAGTCCTGTAGGTAACACTTACTATGAGTAGGCTTCAAAGCATTTCACAAATGGAGCAAACATAATTAGCACTGTTTTACAAATGGGGAAACTGAGTCAGGAGCTGGCTTGGCCAGAGGTTATCACCAGCTGCTGCACCTCAGTCTTCTGAGTCCAGCTCCATGCACAGGCCCCAGGTTTGGTTGGATGCTCCATTATCTTTTTGACAGCAAAATCTAAGCTGTGTATTTGGGAGCTCTAACTTCTTTTTCCAAATCCTCTTCTCCCTGTTTGCCCCTTTCAAAGTCCTAGCCATTGTCCACCTCCAAAAACAAAATAAAAATTAGGCAATACATGCTAATTATTATTGTGGCAAAATTTTCTATCTTTGGCAGTCAGTGAAACAAGACGCTGTCATGGAAGGCTTATACACCTTTAGTCACCTCTCTAGCTGTTGAAAAAATACCTTTGCGGGGACTAACTCTCTTTTCGACCTCTTGAGGCTTCACTTGCCCAAACCAGTGTCCTACTTGCAAGACTTTTGCTGTTGGGCCACCTCCCATGATCCTTCCTGGCCGTTTTGCTATAGCTGCTGCTTAGCCAGAGACACAGACAACCCAAGAGCTCATAGCTTATTTTTTTTTTGTCTAATCATCACACCAAACAGATAAGCCGACCTGGATTGCTGCACGAAATGTGTAGGCGAAGAATTAACCCATGCTTAATTTGCTGCTAATAACCTCCTAGCTGTGACATAACTCTATACCAGGCATTAGATTGTACACAGACCTTAAAAAGCAGAAATTCATACCTAAAAAAGGATGTGATCTGAAAGGTATGAGAAAGGTGTATTTATAAAGAAAAGTAGGCTGTAAAAAGAATGATTTATTAGAATAAGTGAGGATCTAAAAAGGAAGCAGAAAAATGAGAGGTAAAGGGCTTGTCTGTGGCACTAGCGGATCTTCCTGACTTGTGGGTTGTTGATCATGATTTCTGTCATCATAATACTCACTGAAGAGACGGACATATGATTATTTTTTCTTTATTTTAAAAAAAATCACTTTTTTTTTTTTCTCTGTAATGGTTAAATGACATTGCATTCTCTGGAAGAGAGAAGAGAGAGGCATAGTTCAAATAAATAGAAAGGAATGGGAAAAGTACAGGGTAAAGATATGTCTGAATGAATAACGTATGTAGTGCCAGGAGAGATGAAGTTACACGGGAAAGTTGGCATGTGTGTAGAATTTCCTGCCCAGAATGTGCCAGCAGAACTCACATGTGGCTTTTGAACCTGCAATAACCCTCGTGTATCTATGCCATGGGTTTTTGTCCATGCAATTGTCTCTTCTGCTGCTTTGAGTGATCTTCCTGGTCCCAGTCCAGAGGAGAGGGTGGATGCAAACACACATCAGGCAAAGCGTGAGATGTGACCTGGGGCTTCAAATAATTTTCATTATTCCAAGAAGGTGAGAATTGAGGGAGGGGTATTTCATGACTTTTTTTTTTAAAAGACCTATGACGCAGTATTGCACTGAAGTGTAGGATCCCTACATTTGAATCCTGGCTTGCTGGGTGACTTTGGACAAGACCCTTAACACCCTCAGCTTCCCCCTCATGCACAGGAGACTGTCTGGGCATCTTTCATGGAGCACTCCAAGATCCACTGCTGAAAAACATATATCTGTGCAATGTTATTACCTTTCTTTAGCACTTCTGAGTATGTGCAGTGGATGGTGTCATGTCCAGTAGACAGCAGGCTCTAATCCGAGAGGAGCATATTTAAGTGTGGCAGCATGAATAGAACAGACATGAATAGAATAGAATAGAATAGAATAGAATAGAATAGAATAGAATAGAATAGAACATTATCACAACTACTTCATAGCCAAAGATACAAGTGTCTGGAAGTGGGAGGGTAACAAAGCATGCTATGCAATGCAGTACGCCCCGCAATTACACCACTCACAGCCCTGTTTCGACCAGGAACTGCTCTGTGGCTCCCTCAGCTCTTCCTGTGCTCCTGCCCATGGGCAACCTGGTTCTTACCAAAAAGGTCCAAAACTTCCTTCTCCCTGGAGCTCTGCCATGAGTAGCCTATAAAGACCATGTCATCTTGCAGCCTGGGAGCACCTCTCGCAGTCATCCCTGGGTTAATGGGCTCTGGAGAGCCTTTGGTCCAAGCACGATTTTATCATCATCCCTGGAACCAAGTGAACTGGGAGCAGCGCTGCCCCACTCCCACCACTGCTGTTTGATGCTGCTCTCATCACAGGCACAGCAGACTGAATCACAGGAAAAGGAAAGAGAATAACATGGAAAATAAAGAGAACAAGTATGGGAGAGGTATTAGAAGCTGGTTTAGGTCTCCTTCAGGATTTAGCCAAAGCTCATAACAGGAGAAGTGTTGCTAGCTTGCGTACCCTAAACAAATCCATAGCAAGACCAGAAAGGACCAGGAGCTCTAAGGCATAACCCAGGGGCTGCACAACTCCTGTGGAAGTCAGAGAGCTAAATTCTCCCCCAGGATAAACCAGAAAGCCCTGCCAAAAGCAATGGAGAGACCCTGTTTTCCAGTGTATGTGAAGCTGGCCAGGAAATGCGTCCAGGAGATGGGTTGTGCCCTAAGGAAAGGATGAATCCCAGGAAACTGGATGAGGGAAAGTACAGGCATCGCTGGGATGTGGGGAGAAGCTCAGAGGTCCATTGTGGATCTCTGTTTGCTTGGTGCTGGAAAAAAGGAAGGGAAAAACAAAAGAGAGATAGAGAGAAACAAAGTTTTTCCTAAACTAGGTGTAACTTCCAGGGTCAGGACAGGAGGTCAGAGACTGTTTACTGTTGCCCAGCCCTTTCTCAGCTCTCTGCCCTCCCTAAGATCACGCAGCAAATCTCCGGAGAAAGACTCCGCAGGTGCAAATGCCTTAACTCCCTTGGCTTTGGGTTGAACCAGCTTCTCCAAGCCCCCGATGGTTTGACCTGAGAATAAACCACCATCCCAAACAAGAGTGTGCCTCTGTGGACTGGAAGGAGATGAAACCCCAAGGCTAGAAGTGAGCAGCCTAACAGGTGAATGCTGTCTTGAAAAAAGTCTGTTTTTCTGCAGTAGTTACATGACTTGCATTTATTATCCTTCATCCATTCCTCAAATCTAGTTTCCAGGATGTCCCTGTACTACTGCAAGCTAATGGGAAGCCTGTGTGTCTCACTCTGATGTTATTAATTCCAAGCAAATACACTTGTTAGCTTTCTCTACTTCTTCTCCTCATGTTCTCACATAAAAATGACTCAAAAAAAAATATTAAAAAAGTATTTCCTGGAACAGTCCTTGACAGCCTGTTTACCATCTTAAATTGATCACCCAGCACAGGCTCTTTCTCTGCCATAACCACTCAGTATTTCAAGGCCAGGCCAAGAACTCACATTAAGTAGAGGAGATTTGCACAACGTGTCTCTGAGACAGAGAAGCCCTTTGAAAGGTTAAATGCTGGGGTCTGCAGCACTCTCTGCCTTGGCTGGAGGCTGAAACACTGCAGGCAGGAGTGTAAGACAAGTGCTTTGCAGCAGCCCTCAGCAAGCATAGGGACTGCCTGCTCAGCAAGGGCTTCAGGAACTGGAAGATGGTGCAAACGGGAGCAACCTTAGTCAGAAGACGATTAGAACAATTTGTATCTCTCTTGCTTTTCCCCCTTAAGGATTTTTTCAATCTGCAGTAAAATCATGTTTTTCATTTTGCCTCAGCACGACTTTAAAACACAGGAAAAAAAAAAAAAGGAGTAGTTTTCTTTGTTTTTCCCTCCTTTTCCTTTTCTCCAAGGTCCATTATTGCCAGATCGGAGGATTCAGGATAGACAAGTATAGAATGAAAAACAGCCACACAAAAGCTAAATGAGTGAAAAATATGATCTTGGAACACCAGGAAATGTTTCATTCTACATCAAAACTAAAAAAAAAAAAAAAATAAAAAAAAGCTTAAAAATTGAAAGTGCCGAACAAATAAATAAATAAATAGCCAGACCTCTCCTGTTACTTAAAAAGTAATCTCTTATTTCAAAAGTGCTGCTCACTGACAGCATTTCAGGTTCTTAGCAAAATTTGCCATTCAGATTCCCATAACACATAAGGTCCCTAGGTGTGGGCTGAGCCAAACTCAGGGAGATGTGACACGGGATATTTGGAAACACAAGAGGTTTCTTGCTCTGCACAGCTGCAGCATTACCCATGGCTCCAGCCCCAATCCAGACAGTAGCCCCTCGGTGGCAGTGGCTGAGGAGTAGGATGGTCTGGCTGAGGGTGCATGTCCCAGAAACAAAGGATCTGAGAACGGGACCTCCAGCCAGAGGCAAGGATGGGTGGCTGGCAGGGGTGATGCTGCCTTCAGCCATGCAGGGCAGAGAGCCCTGGGAATTGGGCTGAATCAGTCCAGAGGCAGCATGCGATTGTTCCCAGCATGGTATTTCATTAGAGTAGTCTGTTTTCATTAAAACAGGTTGGTAAGCAGCAGGACTTTCCAATCAGCCCATTTCTGGGTAGGCTTGTGAAGTCCTTTGTTTCCACTCACATTAATTATCCATGGCTAGCTGTGCGGGGGTGTTATAAAAGCAAACCTTTGGAGGTGGAAACCGGCACTCAGTCCCTTTTGAAGCGAAGATTCAGGGCATTTGTGTGTAGTGAGATGTGAGTGAGCCTAGTGAGCTGGTAGCATGATACAGCACAGCACGCACTGTGCAGAGAGAGGAGTCCTGAGACACGTGCTCTTTGGCCAGGGCTGCACAGCCCACCTTCCCTGGGAGATGCTCCCCTTGGGTACAGCAGTGCTACAAACAGATATACAGCTTCTGATCCTACAGCCTGCAAAACCTGTGCTCATTCGGGGTCTCTGCACAACGTCTGTCACGCAGATGGGTCCGCTCTTGGTCGCCGGCATTGTGCAGGTCTTGCAAAGCTGAGCTGGGCAGTGTCTGAGCTTCTTGTGTTTCAGCTTTTCAGTAGTAAACTGTGGACTCTAAGGGCATGTACTCTGCAGGGGAGTTTTGAGGTTAAAGCCATCAAAACTCGGGGTACCAATCATGACATTGTTTTCAGAGAAAAGTCAATGTAATATAAGACATTTCCTAGCAAGGAGAAGCTCTTACTAGTGATCCTGTGTACCCTGGTCCTGAGGACGAGTGTGTTCCAGCTGTACAAGCAATATGAACATTTTCACTATGATATTACCAGATCCCACCTGAAATCCATATTTATCCACTGCAAAAGTGGAAAGGGGAAATCCATTGATCCCTAGCTGAAGTTTCTTACCATTTTCCTGCTTCCCTGGTGGCTACTTTGTCCCTTACCTGGTTATCAAATGACCTCTTTGCCAGAGTTCCCAGGTGAGTCCACTAACAATTTATATCCCCCTCACGCTGTGATTCAAGCACACAAATGTCTGATCCAGCTCCTACTGGAATTAACCTTGATTTTGCCCATGGTTTGGCAGGGAGCAGAGTCAGGCCACTCTGAGCATCAAACCAGTCACCCCAGCACTGCCCATTAATCATCACCCAACAGAGCAGATTAATGCCTCTCTCTCTTATTCCCTCACCCACTCCGTGCCTCCCCACATTAATAGCTGCTGAGTAGCTGACTTTAGCATAATGCAGTGATCCAAACATAAGCAGGCACAGCGGGATTTACTGGAAGACGTCGTCTCTCATAATTCATTATTTATAACAGTGCTTTATGATTAAACCTGAAGCCATTAGAATGGTGAAAGCTCAGCCTGGGATGATGCCAGCTCACTCAAATGTACATGGGCATGGCCATTGGCCACACCAGAAAAAACACATTTCCCTGCGCTGTCTATGGGATATATAGGGTAAGGTAAAGCAAGCAAATAAGACGACACTCTAAGGGTGAAGCGATTGATTCTGATCATGTGGGAAGGCACCACAATTTGTGTGGGTAGCACTGGGGCTGCTTGCTGGGGCCAGCTTGTCTGCACAGACCTGGCTGGAGATGCAGATGCATCCTACTTCTCCCTGGCCTGGCCTGGCTGCAAGTAACTTCTTCGGAGGTGAACCAAACCCCTCTGGTGCATCCATGCCCTGGTGTCTCCCACAAACCTCAGCCCCAGCTGTGAGCTCTGCAATCCTCCATCCCTCTGACACTGCCAGTGTGCTGGTGCTATATGGAGGTGTGCCAAATCCTAACGCTTGATCCTTCTGTTGCTGCTGTGTATACAAAGAGCTCCTCACCACATGTGAGCTCCTCACCACACATGGGTCTGAGGAACCCCCTTCTGAAGCTGTCAGGCACAGCTGGCAACTACAGCAAATATTCAGGCAGCGCTATTGGTAATATCCAGAGCACCTAGGATGAATCTAAGTCCTGACCAATGCAATCCCCTGGTGGTTTGGGTACAGTTGCTGCTGGGAGGGAGCCCAAGGAGAACCCGCGCTTCTTTGGGAGATGCTTCTCAAGTGTGATCGCAAAGCAAATCATCCCAGAGCACTTCTGCTTGGCCATTACCCCACCACCCCTCCATGACACTGTCCACACTACGGATTCGTCTGTGTACTTGGGAGGGGAGTGACCAAAAATCCTATCAGACAGCCTGTGCTGACTGTTCAGGGCCAGTTTGTCACAGCTTTCTCCTCCTGGAGAGCTAATCTTCCCATACACCCATCAACACAATTGTACCGCTCATTGACTTTTCACAAGCGAAGAAAATGCTCAGTGTAGACTTATGGAGGCTTTTCCATCCCATCTAGGACAGGGTCTCAGCCCTCAGGTGGTGACTCTCAGCCAGCATTTGCTTTATTTAGGTGAGACCAGAGAAGGCCCCAGAGGAGATTTAGAAATAAAGCTCTCCAAGCTTTCATGCACAGCTGCTCTCAGCCACAGCAAGTCCGAGGCATGGAGTGCTTTATCCCACCCTACAGCACTGCAAGAGGAGCTTCCTCCAGCAGTGAGATGGAGATGTTGGGACCTCCCAGAGGAGCTGGAAGGGTGTTGGAGTGCAGAGGGAGGTGAGAGGAACAGCTGCTTTTCCCTCTGTTGTGGTTTATCCCTGCCAGACAGCAAGCATACAAGCTTGAAGCTTCTACTATGAAGAAAATTAACTCTACCCCAGCCAGAATCAGTACACTCTCTCCCTCCTCTCTCCAGCATGTAATCTTGGCAAATGAGGAGAGACAACCAAGGAGAGCAGAAAGGAGGACTAAAGGGAAAAGTCCTCTTTTCTTCCCTGAGAGTACTAGGGCTCCTAGCCATAGAGCAACCATACCCTGCTCTATCCTCACTTCTAGGAGGAGAGCTCATCTTCGCTGGCTGCGATGGCTCCACATTAGATGAAGCAGGAACAATTTTTCAGTGTCCTCAAAAATGTTTGCAGTGATGCTCTCCAGAGCCATCCTTCTGATATCTCTTGCGTTGAGTCCTTTCTCACCCAGGAGCTGACCCTGAACAGCTCCATGCACAGATGGGGGGTCAAAGGCCAGAAACTTCCAAACTCAGAAAAGAGAAGAAGTATTTTCTTCCCCAAAGAAAGCAGAAAGGGATAAAAAAACAACACACACACCCAGCAAAAGTCCCTGCTACCAACAGCTTGCCAGAGCAGAGAAATAAGGGATCGCTCTATGGCAAGCGTAACACCAACATGACATCTGTCTCTGTTGCTCGCGAGCAGCAGTTTTAAGTCCATCACAGATTTCTCACAGCCACCTTCCCAGCTTCTTCATGGGAATCCCCCAGCTGCCAGAAGATGAGCTGAGCATTGGCACAGCTGGTGAAACACGTCACATTTTATTTACACAACCACTTACGCAGTGGCAAGCTCCTTCATCTCACCTTTGCGCTGGTGCAAATTACGAGTAGCAACACTGTGGTTCAGTGAGATAAACCTACAGTGAGTAACAGATTCCCTTGTATTTCCTTATCTCACTGCTGTGACCTGGCTGCTGAAATGTAACCTCAATCCATCACTTCTGGAGAATAAATTCCTTTACCAAACTTCAGGCCTGGAGTCTGTCATTCCCTGGCCATCAGGGTTAGGAGATTACTTTATGCTACCTGACCTCTGACACTACTTTAAGGGCTCATCTTCAGCTACCAGCATTTTAATATTTTCATATATTTGTATTTGTGCTTTCCTCTGCCTGGCTGTAATATTAATTAGTGAGAAAAAAATACCAGCTTTGTTCAAATGGTTGCCTTAGGGACATATACACAGTGGGCTTAGTGGGCAGATGTTTTTTCTGCCCTTCTCTCAGATTCCTTTGGTATAACCTTATGTTACACCATTTTGATGGGGTCAATTCCATGCCTCAAACTCGTTTTAAATTGCATTGTCAAACTGTTAAACTCTGTTAACCGATCACAAGATGCCAACAACCACAGCAAGTGTTTGCTTGTTCTAACGATCAAATCATTGCCCCATGTTGGATAATTAGGTAATTTTCTATAATCCTAAATAACTTCTGGTGTTGCTTGAGGTTCATTCCATTCTTTCAGCAAACTCACAAGCCAAAGGATGCTCCATTTACAACCCAAAGGGATGTGTGCTTTCAGTAGCATTTCCACACCTTAAACTTCCAAAATCTTACATTTATGTGGCTCAAAGACAAGCAGAGCCATGTTGGTGAGAACTGGGAAAAAATCATCTCATTTGAATTCTGTTGAGCTGTACTTTGGATTAATTTGTTCAAGGATTTATTACTCAACAAAACAAACCCAGGACAGGTAGGTTTATTTTAGACAGGAGACAGAGTTCTGTCCACAGTGGTTGGATGATAAACCCTGTTGAGCTCAGTTTTGCTGCGGTTGAATTTACTGTAGCAAAATGGAGTATGAGAGCTGGTGCATTTAGAAGTAGATGTCTTTCTGCACATTTCACCATCCTGAAGTGATAAGCTTGGGGATTTTTTCCATCTTTTCATGGGTACTTTTACCTTGGGGTCATAAAGTGATCAGTCCACTTCATAAGAATCATTATTGGTTCAGATATCTGTGAATGCCTTTCAGAAAGCACAAGAGTGGAAGAACAGCTTCCTGTTCTTCTTCTGACTTGGGGCCCAGTCACAAAGCTCACAAAGCACGCAAGATCTTATCCTTCTTCTCAGGAAAATATAATATAAGGTGGCCTCCTAAAACCAGGGCACTGTCAGAGTGAAATAAACTCTCTGTTCAGCTTGATGCTGCCCCTAACGAGCACTGGAAGCAAGCTTGTATCTCATGGTGCAAAAGCCTAATCTGTCTGTAGCTGTCTAATTCCAAGCTTGTTGGCATTTATAGGTGACACTAGAATATTTCGCCCTGTGGTACCACAGAAAATAGTGGATTGCATTTGAGGAGACTGATCTTTTTGGATTCCTGGTACCAGGAGGACTGAACAGGAATAAATGGGAAGGACATGAGGAATTATTAAAGCAGGGTAGTAAAGAGGGGCTTACGGTCATAAATTATGTGGAGAAGGTGGCTGAGGAACAACAGGGCATTATTTGTTATACTTGAGAACTGAAGGATGCCCAGAGAAAAGAGCAAGTAGCAGATTCATTTTAAAATAAACAATTGGAAATACTTGTTCGCACAATGCATAACTGAATCATGACTCATTGCTGCAGGATGTTGCAGAGGCCAAAAGCCTACACAGGTTTAGACAAATTGAGGGAAAAGCAGGCCATTGAGGGCTATTAAATAAGATAGTTCAAATGCTACCTAAAGCTCACAGTCACTAAAGGACTGGTTGCAGGGAACTAGCATGGGATGGGATAAGCAGGGAACAGGTAGCTCAGTACTTGCTGTCTTTCAGCTGTGAAAAATGCTGTCTTTCTGAATTTCAGATAGAGAGTGAGGTGGAGAGACCTGGATGGCATGGAAGCTGTCAACAGCTAAAACCCAGGGGCCAAGCTTGAGAAGACAAGCAAATATCACAGCGAGCTGGTTCTTCTCCCACAGGACTAAGTCTTTGCCATTGTAGTGGTGATCTGTAGCAACGTATTTTCTCCTCTCTCTTTGCCTTGGCTCACTGGATGAAGATTAGCTGAACCATCCAGGTCTAAAAACGTTGAATTCATGTTTTTTCCTGTGGTTCACTCTTTCCTGGCCTTATGGGTAGAAAAAAAGGATGTGCTCATGTTGGATCTGGCTTGTTTCTCCTGTCATTTCTTTGAAAATATTATAGAAATTGGATCAGGTCATGTTGCCCCCTAAAACTCTGCAGAAGTTACTGGATCAGTCAGATAAAAGCAGCTGTACAAATTCGCTATCAGCTGCTAAATGTTTAGCAGCCTGGACAGTGCAGTATCAATCAAGTTACCAGCTCAGTGTTCTGCTCATTCTGCTAGATTAATGACAAAAAATAATTAATTGCTCTGCTCATAAAGAAAACCACCAGAAGTCATCTTCTCACTGCTTGGGTTGCTCTTTGCTCAAAGAGACCTTGCTAATGCTTTGTTTGAAAGTGTTGTGTTGTGGAATTAAGGCTTATCTCCCCATGCTATCTGAGAAGGTGACCTGTTATGCAGGATTTTGGTGAGACAAAACAAATTGCAGGAAATCAAGCTTGGATGCGTGGAAACTCTAGCTGACACTGGGTGGCACTGAGTCTGTACTGAATCCCTCAGGTTTTAATTAAGGGGCCTTTTTGTTTCTTGTTCAATTTCCCTGTTCTAAGCCATATGGAATTAACCGTCCTTGGATGAGGGAGGGATGAAGTGCAGAAACTCCACCAGTTTTGTGCTTTTGTTGTCCTGCCAGAGCTGACTCCTGAAAGGGACCACAGCTCTTGCTGGCAGCAGTCCCCTTCTCCAGGAATTATGAAGTGCTGCACAGAGTCCTGACCTTTAAGACCCTAAGACAAAGAAAACTCCTGTGTCAAAACAATAAATAGAAGTACTATATTTTCTTAGGCAATTCCTATCCGAGAAAAGAATTCTGCTCTGTCAGTCCTGAACTGAAGACTGTGGCAGAAGACCTGGTCCTGGCAGAACCATCCAGGGAGACTTGGCCTGTCCTGCTCACACGCTGCTGCTCCCGTAGTGCTTCACTTACAGCTCCTGGCAGTGTGGCTCCACAGGAGGACACTGTCACTACCAGCCAGCTCATGGCTGAAGGCCATCAAAGGGGAGAGGATGTGGGAGAACTGATTCTGGAGAAAGTAGCATTCCTTTCAGCTTTATGTCCTCTCCTACATCAGAAATCTTCCTAATGCACCAGTTCTACAGCCTTCTTTTTTGTGCTGTTCCTACCAGCAGCTCCACAGAAAGCCCCTAACAAAGTACATGCACTCACGGCTCCCAGCAGTTTTGTTTGAAGTGATCTTGTTAAAAGCTAAATCCCTAATTCCACAAGCAAAAAGAGGTTTGAGTTAAAGACGAATGACTTAAGCCATTTGGAAACACATACGTGCCTTGCCATTTTGTTCATCTGATGGCTGCACTGCTTGAAAAGACAGGATAGGGACGCACAAACTGCTCCTATCTCCCCCTTGTGACTTGCTGCCTCCAGAGCCTGCTCACTTCAACACGCCAAGCACATAAAAACCGCAGACAACAACCTCAGTGACTGGGACATCATGCGCTGGGATGCGTTAACTGTGCAAAGCCTCCAAAGACACCACCTTTCATTGCATCCAACTGTCCTGTGACAGCTCTGCGCTGTGGGTATATCATCCCAGAAAGTCTTTAGGTTTGTTTCCTCAAGCTACAATAAGACCTCTTTAGACTACATCTATCCGGCTGTCCTTTCTTAATGGAAAAAAACCCCACACTACATTTCTTACATTACTATTTTCTCCAGGTTCAAATACAAATTGTTCTGCTCTGTAATGCAAAATTTCACCAATGTGAACTGGCCTGATTGCTTATCCAATTACATAATTGTTTCAACTACAGGAAACGAAATAGAGTTACCAGAGATTTTTTTTTTTTCTGTGTTGAGGTTTGAAGCGCGAGAATTTAACTGAGTTTTTTTTAAAAAACAAAACCCTTATGCTTTGGAAGATGTTAACTTTGGCTTCTAAAGGAGATTAACCATAATACTAAACACATGTTATCATAACTCGGGAAAACAGAGACACACAGACTCTTTTTTCCAGTGATTTTGGACATTGTCTCCCTGTGTAACTTTATACATAAATAAGAATTCTTTCTCTCTCACCCCACCCATGCATTTTTAATATCGTCTCTGGAAAGGGTTTTCTGAAACACTTTAAGGAAGCTGCTTCTTCTCCAAAGACTTTTTTTCTACGTCCCTGCTTAAACCAAGAACTTGGGTGGCCTCTTCTCTGATAGAGGGCACCAGCCCTGAGAGCTTTTGGGGTTTGACTCTTTCCTTGAGCATCTGTCCTGGCTTATGTCTGCACACATGGTGAATGAAGCAGGTGCTCTTAGAGAGACTCCAGGAGAAAATGTTATGCCAGCGATGTTCATGTAGCAGTAATTGCAATGAGCGGAAATTTAGAACTACTTTGGCAGCAACATGAGTGAGCACTTTCAATCCAGAGACCACTGCATTTTAAAAATTGCTGGTTTAGGAATGTTTTGGAGCCCAGATAGCTCTGACAATGTCCCAGTAACCTCAGTCAGGTTTCTCCACACTCTAGTGGGGCAAAATTTGGACAGTGGGTCACTGTCCCTCTCAATTTTACTGATCTATCCTTGATTCAAAAAGATCTGAGAAGAGAAAATATTTAGCAGATAGAATAGATGGGGTCTGGAACACATCATGTACTGAGAGGGACTGAGGGAACTGGGCTTGTTCAGCCTTAAAAGGATAAAGCTGAGGGCGATTTTACTGCTGTCTTCAACTACCTTATGGGAGAGTATTGGAAGACACAGACAGACTCTTCTTCGAATTGAACAATAATAGGACAAAAACCAAGGGACACAAGGAGGAGAAGGAGAGATGCTAAGGAAGAAAAAAATAATTCTGTGAAGACAGGCAAGCACTGGGCAAGTAGGCTGCCCAGAAGATGAGAAATCTCCATCCTGGAAGACAGGAAAAAAGTAGATGAGGCCCAGAGCAACCCATGTAGTTGGCCCTGCTTTGAGTGAAGAGTTGGATTAGGTGACAGCATCAGGTCCATTCCAGCTTAAGTCTTCCAATGTTTCTGTGATTTCTCATGTGTTGTTCCTTTTCTTTTTCCTCTGTGCTAGTGGCTTTGCGTGGCTGTGCTTAGTCATTTGCTCTGAAACCTGCATGAGAAACAATTTTGGCTGGCACAGATTTGAGGATGTACTGAATGATGATTTTGGGTTCCAGGAAAAGTGATCATTCTTTCACCTTCAAAATGTCTCATTTATAAATCATGGCTTGCATGTTTCATTGACCTTCTAATCTCTACAAATTTCTGTTCTAATATCACAGCAGGAAAAAAATAATTCTTAGGATGGGTGTTACGCAGGTTGGCAAGAGGAAAAGAGACAATGTCACACACCAGAAGATGCCTGGAGCAGTCTAATTATGTTTTCATATAGCGTCTTCTTTCTACAGTGGTATAGTTCTTCCTTTTGATTACTCCAGTACATTGTCACATATGAAGATAGGGAATTCAGGTGGTATTTCACTGGTATGAAATAGGAAAATATTCCTATGCCTTTTTCTACATAAACATTTCCAATAAAGTCAATACGATGATACAGGAGCATGAATTAGCCCAGTGTTTGCCAAGTACTTTGATATCTTTGGAAAACAAATCTGCAGAGATTTTAGCCATTATTAATAAACATGATTATTGATTCTTGTAAAATATTGCCTGCTTGGAATACTGTAATGTCACTCTTTAGGTGTTACAATACTCGCAATATAAACCAGAACATGGTCGGTATTTGTCAGTCCAGGCATGTATGCACACATACAGACACAAACATACACACAGCAAGTGCTGCATATGGTCCAGCCATCTGTCCTTCCTATCCTGACTTCAGGGGAACAAAGGTAATATTCAGGGTTCTCAACTAGTTCTACTGGGCATTTAACATTTCAATAACCGATAGAGGAATTGATTGGCCAAAGAGACAAGTCAACAGTAGTGTGCTTGCTCAATCCAATGACTAACAACTCCTCCTAGAGCTCATATGGTGCTTTATGAATAAATTATATCATTCCCTATTAAGGTTGCACAACACAGTTTGGTTTGGGATGTAGATGTGTGGTTTGTGCTGGCTGCATTCAGCCAACACACTTCAGCATTCCTGCAGCACTATGAGCTCAGGAGCTGATGCAAGTGCCTCATTATCACAGCAGTGTGTGCCCATAGCTCACAGAAATCTATCATCAGTGCTGAGTGCTTGGGCTCGTTATACAAGGAGCAAGCCCTGAGTGTGTAATCCAGGATCACCATGTCGCTGTGGGAAGAGCTGGAAGAATTGTATAAACCTCATCCACAGGCAGTGATGAGGCTCCTTCCTACAGCTGCCAGCCTGGGCCCTCATCCGCTTAGGATCCATAATCTGCACCCCACCAAGAGAGGGACCTCAGTACTTTCTTGTATAGGAATAAAATCCACTCTTTCAAAATGTGGGAGACAGCATCGTTCTGAGGAAGTTGTCATATGCACACTCTTCCACAAGGGGCATTGAGAGTATTTAAGACATGAGGTACCCAGTACCACTCTGACTACTGGTTGGAACAATCACTTAGACTTTAAAACTGACTTTCAACCTCTGTTTCTGGGACTATCCGTGCACTACATGTGAAAATCATCTGCATGAGTTGATCCAGGAAGAAAGTTTATATGACAAGATTACTGACCCTCAAGAGATTACCTTAATAATGCTTAATGAGTACCCTGTTGGGTGACTAAGAGCCACATCCAATGAGGATTTTAAGTACCTAACCCTTAGGTAGGCTCTGCAGTTTCACTCATGTACTTGGGCCAATATAGTGAAAGTGTGATGGATGTCAGCATCTGCTCCATCTCCCAGGTGGCACCCAATATACTGAGTCCAAGAACTGGCCACAGTGCTCATTTTTGCTGCATCCAAGCTAGGAGATAAAATGGTGCACAGGCTGTTTCCTGGTCATGACATACCACAGTTTGCATTGATACAGTTCACCTCTTACTGCCCAGGGCATGGTGGCTATGACCAAGAGGCCCACAGGAGCAGTGTTGACACTGTTAACTCT
>WEIS01046718.1:18880-32152 GCA_013389965.1 Todus mexicanus
GAATGTCAAGAGAAAACCATCTCATGATGCCTACCAGCAGCTTAGTGATGGTCTTATGATGATCAGGGTTATGATGATGTGCAGTGCTCAGACCCAGGTCTTGCCTTATTTATTCACAGAGGATGAACTTCTAGCTCAGACTATGAAGGACTATACTTCCATCTACAGAGGTGCCGGGTTTACTTCACAGTGTACCAGCATCCCCTGGGAGGTATTCTGTTTCTGATACACTTTCTCTCAGATAAGGATTGACAGATTTTTAAAATGTCTTTTTAGTATTTACACCTGATGATAAATAACATGTAGACCAATGCTGGCGCTGTTATGAGTGCAGACTGTCACCCACACAAATGTAATTGGTATATCAGGTAATAAAATATTTGATGACAGATAGTTTCTTCCCTGTGGATAGAAAGGTGTCTTCTAGCCAAACCAGTCTGAACCCTCACCAATTATCTTTCTAATCTCTCTATCCCTGTCTCAGATTAGGAGTTGCTAGGGTGCTACTACCCCCATTGCCAAAACCTGGATGGTTAGAACAAATTCTTGCTACTTGAGATCCTACTGAGGTACATCTCAGGAAACAACAGATGAGTCCAACAGACAATGTCATAGTTAGAAAAGAATCAACATTCTTACAAAGTTTTCAATGGGAAATACAACTACTGATTGCAATTATAAAGACGAGCAGCTCTAAAAAAATACATAAAACCTTCAGCTAGTGCAAGTATTTCCATGTCAGCACTTAAACGTATCATAGTATGATATATTCCATGCATGCAGTGACGTATATACTTACCTAATATGCACTAGGGATGTATCATACAAGTTACATCCAAGAATTTAATCCATAAAATCAAGACCACCCATTTTCTCCTAGTTTTGCAGGCAGAGAACAGCTCTCCTGACATTCCCCTCTGTCCAGCTCTAGCTCGCTTCCCCTCTGAAACTCCTGGAAGTGCCTTGACCCATTATGATTGCTCAGTGGAGGGTCTGCACCTCCAGAGAGGTCACCTGAGCAAGAGTCTACCCAGGTGGAGCTCACAGGGCATCAGGGTCCTGGTCAATACTTCCCCAGAGCACAGATGTCAGCATGGACAGGCCAAGTCTGAAAATTGCTGGAATTGTTTCACAAATAACATGGAGGATAATTAATGACCTCATTGTAAAGACACAGCTATAGAAACAAATGCAAATTGACTTTTGGCAGGCTTTTTTGGCAGAGTTGATCTGAAATAGCAGAGAGGGTCTCATGGGATCTGGATCTGTTTGCTGCACACAATGTTTGCTCGATGACTCCTGCAGAAGCCAAGGGTCTGTATAGAGCATTGGATCACCACTGAAGCACAAGGATAGGTGACTTAGGACTGACCTATTATTTAGTTTTGCTTCTCTAAAGGAATTAAGCCTTTTGGCATCCTATACAGAGCATGTGCTTCAAAACTTCACCTATCCTTTTTATGGGTAAAATATGGACTCTGACCTACAAATGAGCCAGTGCGCAGACTTCTGCTAATATGCCATTGGGATCTGCATTGTGTGCACCTCACTAATGGCACCTTTCTTGAACTTGGGTTTTCTGAGCAAGTGAAAAATGGCATACTGTTCATAAACATTTCCAAGACAGGGAAAGATAGGAATGATATTCATTTTGGTATTTACACACAGGGCTCTATCAATTGTGTTAAGATATTTGAGCTCTGAATGTCTGCTCTCCTTTCCTTCTCTTTTCTCATTGTTATATTTTTGCCTTTTTCTTGTGTGTGCTTTTTTAAGAAGGTAAATGATAATGGAAAGCAACAGAGCAATGAACAGAGCATTGGAAATACTATTACAGCCTATCAGACATGGATCATACTGTTCAGAACTGTGATTATGTCACTAACTGATTTAATTCCCCAGAAGGCAATGAACAAGAAGGACAAAAATACCCTCCAATATAAGATGATCAGAACATTTCTTTCTGGGAAGCTGGATCATCCCATAGAGATGAACAAGCACTCCTTTCATGTTTGCCAAGCGCTTACTTTTCTTCCTTAAAATCACTTCTCCTGCAGTCCCTTCAGCCCCAGATTCCAGGTCACATTTCCTTCCCATGCCTTTCAAGTTAAGTTTCATTACTTGTTTGATAGGCTCACTGACTGCTTTTCCCAGTGTAATCCAAGGACAATAGTTTTAAATGCCTTGTCATTTCAGGTGCCTCTTGGATTTTCTAGGTGTTTAAATGACGACTCATTAAAAAATTCAGATCCTTCAGTCTTTTCACACTCAGAAGCTTTGATCTTCCTATGCAGTTTGCACTGCATTGTAGGTCCCAAGTGATTTGCCCTTTCGTTAAAAAAACCCCACAACAACAATATGAAGAAAGGAAAATGGTGCTTATGTGTGTATGCAAAGAAATGACACACATCTACCTCCTTTCTCAAGCAAGCAAGCAGTTTCAGAGTGGTGGTTTGAGTCACAGCTGCCCAAAGGTGGCTATGAGTAGTAAACTCCAGACTTGCTCACCCAGGTCACTTGAGAGATGCTGTTCTTTGTCATAACCAACAAGCAGAGCTGAATCAACAGCCAGTGGCAATTTGACCACACAAAGATACACATCTGTCTGTCACTCCGTTCTGCAGAAGCCCACTTCTAAATAACTATACACAGGAGCCACTGCAGCCATAGCAACACTTCTGTAAACAAACTGCTTCTCAATGTAGTTTTTATACATTTATCTAACCCCTTCTTAGGCAAATGTAGGGGTACATATGTTGGTGTTATAGCTATATAGTATGATAGTTATATATCTAGTACATTAGCAGGTATATATACATATTGAGATATATATATATTTGTGTGTATATATGTACATATATGTAATGCAGAATACTGAGAATGCCCTAGAAGGCAGAATTCTGTGAAGATGCCAAATGATTTAAAGTAGTGCTCATCACCCTGTGAGGAGAGTTGCTACTAGATTGCCCTGTGTGCCAGCTCAGCCACGGGGCTGGCAGCGGAATAACCCAGCAGAAAGACACAGTGCTGTTTTCATCTGTGTTAGAAAGCTGATCTGGCTGATGGGGAAGCGCAGTGAGTACAAGGACTAGCTGGAGGGAGCAGATAGACTTGGAGAAAGGGATGTTGCTCTTTCAGCATCTTTTCATGAGATCAGTTTGGTGGATCTGCAGCCCCAGCTGTTCTCCTGGAAAAACATTTTTCTCTCTCCTGTGACTGTGGAAAGAGCCTAGGGAAAGAAGTCCTCCCTGTCTTAGCCTTACTAAATATCCCTCCTAGTGCCTATACTAAGGATTTACAACAGCTTAACTAAACAGATCGCAGGACTGATTAAAGTAAGTCCATGGAATTCCAGACACATCAATTTCCCTAGTTTAACCGCATCAGTTAGTTTTAATGTCTTGTCTTTTCTTGTCCCCTTTTGCAACATGTCTAAAGCAGCATCGCACAGCCCTGCAGATTAAGGGTTCTTCAAGCTCTGTCTGTTATTTAAACACAACTTGTAACGGGAGGGTTTCAGTGGAGAGCAGTGGAACAGCTCAGAAAGAATATTAACATAGTTCAAAGTGGTATTATGTAGCTATGACAGCTAGAACAGCTTGGACATTTCACCCCATGCCTCTCACAAGTCAGAAGATAAGAACACAATCCCCCTAAGGCAAAATATTGTCATATTTCTTACTTAAACCGTGTATCCATGAAAAATCCCTTTCAAAATTACTCATATAATAGGAAAATAAACACTGAGTGCTCTTCAAATGTGTGTTTTCCTTAAGATGACCTTTTTTTGCAACTTTTTATATACACTGAATCATTATTTAAATGGCTGCATATACATCTACTCTTTTAGCACCATGAATCCACCTCAGAAATGTAAAAATCTGGATTAATTAATTCAAAATCTTAGCTTGAAAGTCTATTAAATAACCTGATTCATTTTTACATGACAGAAAAATTGTTGCCATCATTTGGGGAATACTATTGGATCAACTGGAATGACAAAAGCTTGGTGTGAATTTATCGTATCATACAATTATTTCCTATCTGATGTTAAGGTAAATTGCTACTTAAGAAGAGGGAAGAACCCTTCAGCATGGACTTTGCAAATCTGCTTCCTGAGTTTAGTTATTACAAAATTGTGACAAAGTTGGTAGAAAATCTGAGCAAATGAAGAAAGAGTTGTTAGTGAAACATGCAGACAGGCTTATTCCTCTGCACTGGCAGCTGAGACCTTAGGGGAGAGCTCTGTAGGCACAAAGCATATTTGTTATCAACACAGCGCTTGTGACTGGGATGAGCAGCTCACCCTTGGCGACTCATAGTTACAGGAACGGTCTGGACAGACACGAAAAGCTATTAAGGTGCCATAGCCCTGGTAACAATCTCTCACGTGTTTCCCAAGGAACAAAACACACCTGCTTTTTCTGTAGGAAATTTACTTTTAAAGAAAGTTTTAGTTAACAAAATACCTTTCTATGACATGTTCATATTCACAAAACACATGTTTTATCTTGATGCGTTCATACCCACACAAATCATGTCTGTATTTAACCTAACAATGAATTAGTGCCCTTTTATAAAATATTCAAAAATCAAAAAGTAACACAAAGTGTAACCAAACTTCTCAACAAGAGGCTTTTTAAAAAATAAACTATTGGTGCGTCTGTGCATCTAAAGTTTATATGTTGCTGTATTAATAATTTACACGAGCTGCTTGCTTTGATGTTGTCTGAATGGAACAGCTTTTTGCTGCAACTGTTCCCTTTAATGTAAAATGTGTGTGGCATAATACGCATTGCTAATTGCAACCTTATGATCAATGCTACGGAGCCCTGCTAACCTCATTTACAATAGCGTAGGAAGCCTAGGCCAGCTGCTAAGAGGTACATGCTGAGCTTCTTCTATTGGATTTTAATATTTTTTTAACCACAAATAGAAAAGAACAAAATCTAGATCTTAAAATCCAAGTCCTTTGGCATTTGGGGAGAGTTTGGACCTAGTCCCAAACTTTGAATTTCCGGGCCAGACCTATATGCCCCAGCAGAGGTTCCCTGCTTTTCCGGCTGATTTGTTTTGCTCTCTGAAATGTGACTTCAGCAATGTAGCAATATAAACCATTAAATAAAACACATGCTGCCCTCTTCCAGTTTTTGCTGTGATAGTGTCATCAGCGCAGGAGGAACTGGTTGTGTACTCTCTCCTGCCCTCTTTTGATCTTTTCTGTAAATTGTCCAGTCTCGTGTTTATGGTGTTAAACACGCAGAGCTGGAGAGCTGCCTCCTTTCCCCATCCAGCTCCTGCCCATTAGCTCTAACCTCGTGGGTTTAAATAGTTTTTTTTCGTTTCAGAATCAGCTGCGTTGTGATCCATCTAGGTGTATTTAGCTCACCACTTGCCATACAGACAAACCGAGGTTAAAGCCTGCCACCTTACTAACTGCACACTGCAAAGAGTATCTGGAAATCTGGCTCAAGGAGATGGATCTGTCTGAGTGTGGTACACGCTATGTGTTTAGCTGGGATAGGAAGGGAGAGCCAAGCCGAGAGCACACCTAGGATGTTCACACTGAAGGTGGGAGAGAAGGGCTTGTTCCTGCAGGGCCTCCAGCTGCCAGCCTGCCCTGCTGCTTCAGGCTCACCCCAATGCCATGGAGTTACTGCAGCTTCACCAGCTGCCTGCTGTCCCTGCAATGCCCTAATGCCTTGGACACATATTCTCAGCTCACTTGACAATGAGACACACATGTCCTATCTTACAGCTGAGTGAGAGGCCCAGAGAGCACGTTCCCACCTCGCCAGAGGTAAGAGCAGGCACAGCAAGGGCTTGAAAGTTCAGCTGGTAGTTTACTTCAGCTTCAGAAATTCTCACTGACTTTATTCGATAGATGAGCCCTTGCCTGTTGTCTGTACCACTGACATACTTCTTTGCTAGAGTGGTGGCATTGTCTCGCAGGAAAGGCAGATGACTGCCTTACACACATGCAACATTCACACAAATTCTGCCTTTTTGCCATTTAATGTTTTTATGTTCTTGCAGGTTGGCATGTATTTGTCATTCAAAGTACAGTGCTACACTTTAAGCAATTAAATTACATCCTCACTAATAATTAATTTCATTTCACAGGGTTTGGGACATGAAGACACCCACCAGGGACTTACTGTCTTCTTTCAAGGGTAGAAAACTTAAACAATCTTTAATCCTGTTTCCCGCTGAGCAAGGTGGAGTGCTGATGTCTCCCCCTGTGCAAAGTGCAGCGGTGACCATGACTCCACCTGCCTTGGAGCCCTTGCAAAGCTCACTTGGAGAATGAAGAAGTAAGATCCTTGTAATTAAGGAACTACAAAGATTCTAATTACGATGATTCAGTGTTCTTTCAAGTGCTGCTTGAAGTGGTGACTTGAGTTTTTAAAAATATTTTTATGCTAATGCTTTATTTTATTTATTTATTTTTCCTAGAGATTTGTCAAGTGTCA
This sequence comes from Todus mexicanus, assembly GCA_013389965.1. NCBI lineage: Eukaryota > Metazoa > Chordata > Aves > Coraciiformes > Todidae > Todus > Todus mexicanus. Next base: position 25,354 of record WEIS01046718.1, read on the forward strand.
AGTGCTATGACTTCCAACACTTCTAATGGAGTATCTGACCTTTCAACAACCTCACTGAACAGCACCAAGGAAATTTCCAGGCAAGCTAATTAATGCACTTGTACAGCACCAGTCAGGTGTACCTCTAGCAGCTTAACTCTCAGCCAAGAGGATTAAATCCTCCTACCCTCCCTACACCCACATCTCACTAACAATAATGGATTTGGGACCTAATCAGGCATTAAAACAGGCGATTAGTGAGCTGCAAGCTGCAGCGATCACGACTCAGTTTACAGTGCTTGCAGGGGACTGGCAAAAATGACAAGGGGTGCTTTCAGCAAATTAATGTCTATGCATCTGAAAAACCCACGTGGGCAGCAGAGCCTGATGGACTTACAGGCAATATATGTATAGGACGATTCTGAATGATCAGCCAAAAAACCAACACAGAAGAGTAGCTTAATGGGGAATGATACTAGAGCTCAACTGTGGTGCCATGCACTACTGCTGTGCATTTAAAGAACCACCTTTGTGAAGATGTGGGACAGGCAACATCCATCTGCAAGCTCTAACAGGTCTAAGAAGTAGGACCCACTTTCACCTGTGTTCAGAAAGAGTCCAGTTAAAAGAAGATATACTCCTAGTTTTTCTGCTTTGACTACACTCAGGGCAAGGAGAGATTTAAGTAGAAGGAAACAGAAGAGAAGCAGGAATGGGAGGTTTCAGAGCTCAGGAGATGTTCAGTTGTTGGCTCCAAGGCCCTTCCTTGGCCAGGTGGATCATGAGAAGCAAGATCTTTAGATGATTATTGGCCATGCCTACAGTAACAACTAATTTGGTGCACTAAGACTGTCTCTCTGAGGACTGGACTTGCATACCAATCACTGGAAGGTACTGAACTCCCTTCTCCTCTGGCTCCTGCCACTGGCCCCGCCAGCAGGATGTGTGTGGTGGCTCTGGAGGGAGGTGCTGCTGTGGGCCCACACCACCACCATCACCTCTCCACCAGAGCCTTTGTTGCTGAGTAGCTGGTCTGCCGCCTGGAGTGGCTGACGGTCCTGCTGAATGCTTGAAGGAGCCATTCTACCATTTGTTTTACACATCCATTACAAAGTTTGTTGCATGGCTTTGAGGCAAAGTCATCCATACTGGGTCAGGACTGGGTGGGCAGCTTCCGATCACTGTGGATGGTTTCGTGTAGCTGCTGTGCGAATGATTTCTCCTGCGGCTCGTAGCCCCTGAGGAATTGCTTTTAGAGGTGTGCCAGCTCTCCTGGGCAGTCTGGTGATATTTATCACTTCCCTGCAGATCTGAGCCCAAAGATTTGTCTCCCCTGCCAAGTAACATATATAGAAAAGCAGTACACTTACTGCATGGGGAATAGGAGCGTGCACACTGAGGTGCTGATGGCAGCGATGGTGGGAAGGGGATATAAAAGGTCTCTTACAGTAAGACCCTGAAGGTATCTTCTGTGGGATCCAAGAATAGGAACCCTGGAGGGGTAGTCCACAGTCTGTGGACTATTTCTTGCCAGTGCTCTCATACCAAGAGCAGCCATGACGTTAGCAACCGCCTGATTCTGCCAGCAAATTATTCTGCTACCCAGGAAACCTTTGTCCCTGTCATGTCCCTCTCATGGAATAACAAGCGCTACCACTTCCATAAGAGGCCTAAGCTGAAACGCTCTGAGTTTTCAAGAGGCTAAAGGCAGAGGGGAGAAAGCTGCCAAATGGATAGTAAGAAAAAAGATCTGATAAAAGAAATTAGGGGTTCAGCAAGCGGGACTGATAACAGAAGGGAAAACAGCTGAAGACAGGAAAGGATTTCAAACTAGAAGTGTCAGTGGATGATGGAGTGGTGGCAAAGAGCTGAAGCCTGGCAGATGCTGGCAAACAGGAGGGCACCTATGGCCCTTGGCCCTTTACATATAGCACAAGAACCACTTCAGGATCTTGTGGGAGCTCTGAATGGTTTGAGAGTCTTCATTTGGCACATGTGCTACATAACATGCTGGAGGACCTTAAAGTAGTGAAGCCCACATATGGATTTGGGAGACAATGTTTCCATGAAGTGCCAGAGTGGAATGGAATTTCACTGCCTCTCCCCGGAAGACACATAGTTTGTGCTCCTCAAAATATCACTCTGAGAAGCAGACTAGCCATAGAAGCCATATGAGCTTTGCTTCGAAACCGCACTACTGGGCTAGATAAAAGCACTCAAGGCAGCTACTGAACCCGGGGCACATACACCCGTAGCACAGCTACCTTTCTGACAGGTGAATTACAGCTCCCTTATCTTCCACACCTGAGAGAAGAGAGGGACCAGAAGTATCTTATGCCTCCTGACAAAGGATGTTGCCTTTTTTGTGAGTAGATCTTTCTACACTGACAGCCCATCAGTGTAGGGGTCCTGTGAAATGGCTTTTCTGTGGTCAGCACATAAAGCGGGTGGTCCAACACCTTTTAATGTAGTGTGTAGAGGGGACAAATCCCTTCCCCTGCTCCAGAGAACTAACAGTGCTGTTGGATGGATGGAAGAGAGACAAGGGAGAGCTGCCATCTGGTGTTGGAAAGATTCTGGTTCACCTTTTAGCCCAGGCACTGCTAACTGCTGCAGGTGACTCATGACTGCCAGTGACTCGCCATAGCACTGTTTTAGCACACAGAGCAGTATTTCGCAGGCAGTCCAGGAAATCTGCACCCATTGTGCACCAGAGAGAAGAACAGTTTGCCCTGAAGTGCTGCTGTTCTCATTTCTAACCCAGCAAAAAGACGATGTATTTTACTGACCTTTCAAACCATCAACAGCAAAGCAAAGCTGGCAGATACGGCAAAAAATACTGTGGCCCCAGGAGGGAGTTTAATAGAATAATCAACAACAATTTCAAATGTAAGCCATAGCTAGTCAATTAAATCAGTGCTTAGAGCTGGTATCTGCAATGTTAGTTTGTTGTTGGTTTTTGTTGTTTCTTTTCAAAAAAGCCGACAAACAACTATTACTATGGAAATGAAAGAATTGCTGATGTCCTACAGTTCTAAAACCTGGATATTTGTGGTGAGAAAAAATTACTAATCTTCTACTGATGATCGGTAATTTAATGAAAAGTGGCTTTGAGTCAATGAAAATTATTTATCAACTTCTGAAAACACGTTCACTCTTACTTTCTGAATGATATTTTAAGCCAGTTCAGCTAAATTTAACTCTTTTTTACAAGAAAAGACATCCAAATATTCAATATGAATTAAAGAAAGTATTTATATTCATTCAGTTCAATAGCAAGTTAATCTTGTTTAATGCTTCAATTAAAAAGGATCCTCACTGAAAATCCTGCTTACAAAGGTACCGCTTGTTTGCATTTTTTCCCAAGAGAGAACAATAACGAAGAAAAGCCTCATCCATATCACCCTTGTCATTTACAGGGGAACCACACAATTCAACAATTCAGGATATTTCACAAACAAATAAAAATTCATATTACAGCAGTCTAGTGCTGATTTGCTGAACACTTTTCAATTATTCTGCTGAGATTTTTCACTGCAAATTGGTACTTTTCCAAAATACAAAATGAAAGAAAAAAAATTTGAAAGTAATTCCAGAGTATGTGTACTAAACTTAAATAATTTCCCGGTAGGAATGGTGGCAGGAGCAGCTGCAGTTCAGTGAATTGAGTTGCTTGTGTTGAACTTTCGAGTAGTGAGGTTCTGCCCTATTAGGTGCACATATTTAAGTGTCTAAATATAAGCTTATAGTCCTCATTTGAAGTTTGCCATACTTACCTCTTAAATAAAGACTTTTTTAAAAGTAAAAGTGACAGTTCAGAAAGAAATTATTGATTTAATACAGTAATTATAGAGTAAATTCCAAGGCTGTCAGACAAAATCGTAAGTCTTATCCCCCAAACAGATAACATTACTGGTTTTGGCCCTCTATATACCTCAGAGGGTGAAACTCTTAATCCAGCTGAGATAATGATTTTAACTTAAACTAGTCAGTCTACGAGAGGGTGTAACTTAAAAGACGTATTGGGGATCTCACCGGCATCTGTCACACTCACGCTCAGCGAGGCTGAGTCAAGAGAAGTGAATTCAGATGAGGGCAGGTGAAATCCACTCTGCAGGGGGACTCTACCTCATGCTGACTCCTCCTGACATGAAAACTTGCCCAAAACACACCAGCACAGGTTTTTCTTGGGGTGACTCTGTGAGTTTTCAGCTGTGTTTGCCTGAGAGCGAAGGCAGCAATAGGTACCTCCAGCAGATGGTGCAGCTGATTACTTCTTCCACAGGGACTCAAGGTTAGCAACTGGCTTTCAAAAGGTGGGTTTATAAGGTGTGCTGGAGGGAGAAATGAACACCGTTATGTTATTGATGTTACTCTGTGAAAAAGGTACTACAGTTTCTTCTCTTCCTACATGGAGGTTTCTAAGGTCTATGGCAGCTTCTGATGCTCACCAGCTCTCCCACCACTCCACTTGCACTGGTGCAAAGACAGCTTGAACTCAGCAGGGCAGAAGCAGGTTTGCAAAACCCACGCAGCCCTTCCCCTCCGGATGCAAAATGTGGTGCGGAGAGGAGCATCTCAGCCCTTGAGCTGTCTGTTTGTAGCCTTATCCTTTGAGAAGACAAAGGTGAAAATGTGAAGCTGTGCAAAACAATCTCAGTAGCTGAAAAAAGTGATGAGATCCCTTCAAAACTGAAAAGGGCTGGGACTCCTGGGGCCCCTGGAGCACAAACTTTCTGCAGCGTAGGATGACGACACTATCCCAGCAAGTGTCAGATGCTTTGGGGCTGAATCACAGTCTCGCTGAGCTGGTCGGATATCCTGAAAGCTGCAGCCGGCCACAGGATGGCCACTGAGGGTAAGAAACTGTTCTAAAGCAGAAAGAAAACATATTTAAAAAAATCTTTCAGAGACTTGCCAATAAACTTTCTTTGGCTCCACATCTGGGCATCGCTCCCAAATTCAGCTTCTCGCCCTCAGATAAAGCACTACAGCCTGGAACAAGAGTCAGATGCGTGGGAGAGCGAGTGCACATACCTCTGTCTGGGCTGAAAAACGTATGTACTGTAACATCTAGAAAAAGCTTTTTATTCTAGATTTTGCTCCAGAAAACATTTTTTCTTGCTTTTACAACTGTCCCCTGTTGCTTAGGTCTGCTCAAATGTTTATCCCAGTCCCTGGGACAGGGAGGCTGAAGAGTTTTCTTTGCGCTCTTCCTTCTTCCACCCAGAAGCGGGAGCAGCCAGCCCTGGACATGCAGCCTCCAGCCCACACCTCTGCTGCTCCAGAGGTGGGCGAGAAGAGATGGTCACTGCATGCTGCAGGGAGACCTGTCCACAGCGACCGGACCAACCACTTCTGGCTTTATCTGATACAATGAGTGGATCCCATTCCAGCCTCAGCAGAGAGGGGGGACAAACAAATAAATACCTTGCGGGGCAAAAGGAGGTAGAGAGGAAGAAGAGATTCTGAGACACTGTTACTGGTCTGTTCCTGCCATTTTATCATGAGGTTGTATTACTGGGTGGATTGATTACTTTTTGTTTGGTTGGTTGGTTGGGGGTTTTTAAGTCTGTGTTCTGGAATTTTGCCATTATGTGATAGTTTTAGCTGCTTTCAAATTAAAAGCAAATGACAACCACCACCAGTACCAAACTGTACGTCCTTGGTCTGCCAGACTGCGGGAAGAAGCTGCAAAAATGTATTTTACTCTTTTGCGTCACCATTTTAAAATCAATCTCTTCCTGAAGGGCAGGAGTGGACTTGTGGCTGGAAGATGTCTGAGGTGGTTTCAACCCAAGGGAGAAGATGCAGGTGAAGACAACGGCAGTGACCAAGGCCCAGAGGCAAGGCTGGGAAACTGAGGGAGCTGGGGTTGTTTAGCCTGGAGAGGAGGAAACTCAGGGTGGACCTTACCACTCTCTACAACTACCTGGGTTGGGGCCAGGCTCTTCTCCCAGGCAACTTGTGACAGGACAAGAGGGTATGGCCTGAAGATGTGCCAGGGGATGTTTAGGTTGGATATTCGGAAGCACTTCCTTACGGAAAGGGTGATTAAACCTTGGAATGGACTGGCCGGGGAGGTGGTGGAGTCACCATCCCTAGAGGTGTTTAAGAAAAGATTGGATGCTGCACTTAGTGGCATGGTTTAGCTGATGTCGTGGTGTTAGATTCACAGATTCACAGAATGTTAGGGATTGGAAGAGACCTCGAAAGATCATCTAGTCCAATCCCGCTGCTGGAGCAATATCACCCAGACCAAGTCGCACAGGAACTCATCTGGGCGGGTTTTAAACATCTCCAGAGAAGGAGACTCAATCCCCCTGGGCAGCCTGTGCGAGGCTCTGTCACCCTCACTGTAAAAAAGTTCTTCCTAATACTCAAGTGGAACCTCCTGTGTTCTACTTTACACCCGTTACCCCTCGCCCTATCAATCGGGTGCCATTGAGAAGAGCCTGGCTCCATCCTCCTGACACTCGATGATCTCAGACGTCTTTCCCAGCCTTAATTATTCTGTGATCCCGTGATCTTTTTAGGTCTTTTCCAAAACTAGGCGGTACTGTTATTCTGTGACTTTGCCAGGGCCCTGGGCGAGGCGGACGGAGGCCTGAGCGGAGCGGCCTGGCCGGAGGAGCAGGCAGAGCCCGGCCCGGCCCGCAGAGAGCGCCCCTGCTGAGGCGCGCTGATGGCGCAGAGGGCTCTGCTGTGCCCCGGGGCTCAGGGCCCGGCCCAGCTCGGCCCCGCCCCGGCGGTACCGGCCCGCAGGCCCCGCCCTGGCACACCTCGGGCCCGCCCCTGGCGACCTGCCGGCTCGGCTCGG
>WEIS01046719.1:6306-20264 GCA_013389965.1 Todus mexicanus
TCGGGCGGGCGGTGCCGGCGGCGGCGCCGCGGTGTGTCCGGCAGGGGGCGCTGCGCGTTGTGCTGTGTCACTGGGGCGCGGCGAGGGTGGGGGGGTGCGGGATGCGGCGGCCGCGCCACCCCCTCGCTGTGCCCTGTGCCCTGTGTGCCCTGTGCCCTGTGCAGGTCCTGTCCCGCCTGGGGGTCGGTCCCGGCTGGCGCTTCGTGGACGTGCTGGGCTTCGAGGAGGAGGCGCTGAGCGCCGTCCCGACCCCGGCTTGCGCGCTGCTGCTGCTGTTCCCCCTCACTGAGCAGGTAGGTGGGGGGCGGCGGTTGTGTCGCTCCCGGACCGCTCTCCTTCACAGCTCCTCTGGCTGCGGCCCTGGAGGCAGCAGCGGAACGGGCTGGGTTCAGGTAGCGAGCCCGCGGCCGCCCCAGTGCTGTGTGGCAGCGCCGGCTGCCCGTGCGGGGCTTCTGTTGCCACCCCGGGGAGGACACCTGGGCTGTGTCTGGCCCAAATGCCTCCGGAGTACCAAGCAGGCTGCTGTCGGCAGCAGTGTCTGCACCTGCTGGCTAACAGCAGGCAGCGCTGGCTGCTCTGCCTGTGGCGTCTCTCCAAGCATCAGATGGTTGGGAGTGGGTTTGGCTTGTACTGGGGCTGTAGGTGGCTGGTGCGGTGGTGGGCAGTCTGTGCTGGCTGATTTGGCCCCAGCCCCCTCTGAATAGCCTGAACTAACGTGAACTGAGCAACAAAACAAGTTATTTTATTCCAGTACTCCTCTTATACCTTGGTTTGTGTGTCAGACTGAGGGACAGCAGTTCTGTTACTGTGCTGAATCATTGCATCTGGAGAGGCCTGAGATACTTCGTGTGACAGATACAGTTAGTACAAGTAGTGCTAGGGAACGTAGATGAGAAAATGGGCTTTGGAATGAAGTATATTTAATAGGTTCTTTAAAGGAAGGTTTATAGCCTTTGAATAGTGATGTGTTTTACCACTTGTCTGTACATTGTTCTGATGGGGAGGGGTAACCAAAAGGTAACAAAGGCAGAGACATGCTGAGTAGTCTCGTTCACTGGACCAAAACAATTGAGAGAGAATACAAAAGAGCCTATCCATTGTATGATTTCCCACCGCAAGCTATTTCCAGTGTATAGAATAGATGGAAAGGCTAAGAACAGAGCCTTTGGATATGACTGAGTCATGCAGGTAGTCTAGTCCCATTAAGACTTGGCCTGCATCCAGTATAGACATAATGATGCTTTATTGGACCTGTGCCAGGAAGATGAGTTTCTGGGTGAATCTTTGTCCAGTCCTGGTGTTGATTCTCCTGCATAACTCATTTGTCTAGTAGTTTGCACAATAAAAAGGTATCACTGTGGTGAAATGCTTAAAACAGTTGCATGTTTACAGCATGAGAACTTCAGGAAACAACAGACTGAGAAAATAAAGGATCAAGAAATCAGTTCCAAGGTGTATTTCCTGAAGCAGACAGTCAGTAACTCCTGCGGGACAATTGGTCTGATACATGCAGTTGCTAATAATAAAGACAAACTGAAGCTTGGTGAGTATGAATGGTCTGAAGTGCTTGAATTTCCATTTTTTTACGACAGGAAGATTGAGTGGGTATGGGCTATCGGAGACACCCGGGGCTTTCATGCAAGCCAAGTTAAGGCATGCTGTACTGCTTCAGTTGGTAAGTGGGTCTTTCAGCTCTTGGAGAGGGGCCTATGGTCTCACCTACTGCCTGAATCGCAGAAGGGTATGTACTTTGACTCCTGTATGGTAGCTGCAGAGGTATCATCCTACTGAGTGATGCAAGAGGAAAAGGGTGCATAGAACTGGTCAAAGCCTCTTTGTAATTAGGGAGGATTATGTTCAGAAGCAGCTATTGGTATTAGTATTAATGCCAACTGAAGAGATAAAGTAAAAGTAAAGTGGCTCAGGGTAGTCTGTAAATCGGTCTAAAACATGTTAATTTTTTTCTGGGAAAGTATGGGATAATAAGGGTCTGTAAGCAGGCTTCTCTTGCAGAGATGATAGTTTTGATGGTTCTCTTCCAATAGGCAAGAACATAGAACTGACTTAGGCAACTGGTGACTGGAAACTCCTAGGAAACAGGATTTCAAGTTCATATCAAAAAAGGATTGTCACTGAGTCCAGGAAATACTTTATTGTTCAAAGACTGGAGAGCTGCAAAATACAACTTTCATTATTCCAAGAGAACTTGAGCCACTTGGGTGGTGTAGGATTCCTTCTTATACTAAGGAAAATGCATATGGAAGGCTAAATGAGAGTAGCTTTGTTTTATTCTTGAAAGGGTTTTCTGAAATAGCACATTGAGTGAAATGTGTGATGCAGTGTATCTTTCATGTAAGACTAGAGTTCATTGCATCTTAGTACTGCACTACCACTTTGTTCTAGGAAAAACAAACTAAGCCTATTATAAGCAAGTGCTATGTTTGTTTGAACACAGTGAGACAATTTCATCTACCCCTGTTCTGTTAGTTGATGCTTAGATGTCCTTATAGCTGTCACCTTTCTTGAATTTCTTCAAAACAGGACTGCAGACCTCTGCCAAATCTGAAAGGGGAGGGAGAATCAGAAAAGCTAAGCCCATTTGAAACTGAGTTCCAAGACAAGCATCCGGAGTACCCTGACACATTTTAACTCTGACCATCTGTAGATTATTGCTCATAGCTTCTGGAAAATAGCTTACTTCAAGTGGTAGATAATACTCTTCTATTGGAGATGATTCCAGGCTAAAGGCAGTGACTCCTAGTTAGTGCAGCAAGCATTGATTACTATGGGCTGGATCTGAACTGTAATTGATGTTTTACCTGTCCTGAATAAAATCTTTCATCATCTTGTGCAGATGAGGGGTCTGCCCTGAAGAAGTTCCTTGATGAAACAGCTGATCTGTCTCCTGAAGAGAGAGCTAAGCATTTTGCAAATAATAAGGTACATGAACTACACAAACTACTGGCATCTGTCAGCACTTAAGGACCTAGTAACCTGTATCTGCTTTCTCTTAAGGCTATACAAGAAGTCCACAATTCGGTTGCGCAAGAAGGACAATGTCGGGTAAGATACAAATCTTGGGATAAGGGGTGAAAGTTGTAGGGCAATACAAATTTGTGTAGCGCAACTCTTACAGTTCATGAGGAAAGAGAAATGAGTGACTCATGCGTGAATGCTTGTGCAGGGTTTCTTCCTCAAACATGGTTTGAAAATTTAGGTTCAGACCCAGTCTGAAAATCTGACCATACATTAGTATTTCTGGTGCTTGACCTTATAGAGGTCTTGCAGAGACCTCTTCAACTGAACTTAAGTCTAGTCCTTTGCAGTTGATCTGTTGTTGACATCTCTCCTGTAGTCACAAGTAGGGTTCACAGTACTAGGCTTTTTTCAATCTAACCAATGTATCTAATTGTCTCTCTTAAGGTTGAGGACAACAGTGTGAACTTCCACTTCATCCTGTTTGTCAATGTGGATGGACATCTTTATGAATTGGGTAAGGTCCTGAGAACTCTACAGTTAGACTGGGCCTACTTTACACTGTACAGTGGTGTTGCGGGGCTCAGACTAGATACTTGGTGCTAGTCAAACTGTTTGTTGGGGCTCTTAAAGCCAACACCTAATTTGTACTTTGACTTGAAGATCAACTGAAGGCCTAGGGCTTCTTGTAAAGCATATGTCCTGTAGAGCTGAGAATACTTAGTCCCCTTCTCACTCAAGGTATGTATTGATGTATCCTGACCTCCTGGGTATCTTCATGTATACTTATTTCTTGGGCCCACTATGCTCAGTTGTGCTTATTCAGAAGTAATATTAAGTACACTGAGTGCCGGGACTTTCTTGCAGATGGGCGTATGCCATTTCCTGTAAACCATGGCACAAGCTCAGATGACTTGCTACTGAAGGTAAGACTTGTTGCTTGTTGCCCTGAAAACAAGGCTTAGAAAAGGGTGAGGGGCATGCATTCTGTGTACAGTGGCTATGCATACTTGCTGTACAAGCTGGTGATGCTTATACCGTGGTAACAAGGTAGTATTGTACCTCAGAGTTAAGTATCTGTTAAGTGTACTTATTAGCTCGTGCTACAAGACCTTGTAACTTAGTTGGTGGCACCCAGAGAGGAGCATGCAAAGACTTGGTTTCTACAGCAAGTATATTCTGATAGTCTACACAGCTTTTTTTTCTTTTTTTTTTTTTTCCTTCCAAGGATTCTGCTAAGATCTGCAGACAATTTACAGAACGTGAAAAAGGAGAGGTTCGTTTTTCTGCTGTGGCTTTCTGCAAGTCTGCCTGAGACTGAAGAGATGCAAGGAGAGCAGTTTAATAGCACACCAGTAAATGCAGTTTAAACTCCAGTGCTTCAGTACTTGTTAAACACAGCTGTTCTGGTAACTTAAATTGTTTCCACCTTTTGCTATACACAGAAGCAACATCAGCTGAGCTTATGCTAAAGGATGAGCTCAAGTTTTAATGTGAATGGTTTGGACACACCAGATGTCTTTAGACTTTTTTCACATGTTAAGTAGAAAATGCTTAACAGGGCTTGTTTAATCTGTGTCATGTTAATTGAGCTGTTGGTTGATATTTCCTTGTACTTAATGAGAATAAAATGTTCTGCTGAAAGACAAAATGGACTGAAGTGATCACTACAACTTTTGCCAAAAGGAGTTGTGTGGCATCCTCTACAAACCTTGTTTTTAAAGGGCTCTCCTCTGAGCAAAAAGTTAATGTCAGCTTCAGGTTAGCAAGATAACTGCTTTTTTCTAGTGTCCTGAACGCCTCTAAGGATGGAGACATGCACTACTCTGTAACGTGTTCCAGTGCTGCACTAACCTTCTGGTAAAGCTTTTCCTCATGTCAAATCTGCAACTGTTAAGCTGCAATTTGCTACCCTGAATATATTTATTTAAGTTGAAGGGGTAAGGTGTGATGAATGAACAATCAAATGTCACCTTAAAGTTGTCTGCTTTAAAACAGAGGCCATTTGTAGTAAGCACAGAATAACCACTGAATTGGTGGTGTGTTTCCTCACAGAAGACAGTGTTCGAACAGGATTTTTTCCCTGCCTGTAGCTAAAAAATGTGCTGACTAATGCTGGGCACAATCCTTGTCTAGCCAGTGTGCACTTATGAACTTGTGATTTTGTTAGGAAGGCCTTGAAAGAGGATATACTACCTGAACCTAAAAAGAAGAAATTGACACTGTGCAAGTTTTTAATAGCAGGATGAAATTTTGGGTTCAAGGGAAGAAGGGTATTTAATATACTCCATATCCCTTGGCCTCACCTGTTACTTTTGTGGAAACTCTTCTTGGCTGAGTCTAGCTGCTGTTTATCTGCAGCTCCTTGCTGATACCTCAGGTTGCTATAAAAAGGGATAAACCACTGCATTATGTCATGCCCCAGCCTGTGCCTGCTAGCCATGCTGTATAGTGCTGGGTCATATACATTCTTAGGTGGCCACTGGTGTTCTGTGTATGCTGCCAGCCATTCCTGGCTCCCAGGATTTTCTGAAGGGTAATTCAAAATACAAGCTTTGATTCAAGCCATGTGCAATCTGAAGGTGTTTGGCATTGGGCCTTTTTACTGCTTGTGTGATTACCTGATCTATGAAGCTAGCAGGGGTTTGCAGCACATTTTAATTTAAATTCTGATGATTAGCTCAGAGTACTTCAGTTCTGAATATCAGTCTCCTTCAGTTTCTATTAGCAAGGTGGTGAAAGCTGCCTGCCAAGGAAACGTCTGTTACATGTCACTTGCTATTCCCTGCAACAGCATCTTGTCCTGCCTAGTAGCGGCAGTTGTTGCAGGGTAGAGGGAGGCCTCCTGGGGCATCTCTGCTGCAGCCTCCTGCTCAGCGCAGACTCGGAGCCATGCCTGCAGCTCTGGCTGCTTAGCAACAAAGCTGCAAGAGAGGAAGTGTTTGTGCCAGGAGCACAGGAGGATGGAAGGAACAATAACCATCAGATAGGGTAGGAGGAGGGGGCACAAGAGAGAGCAGAGCCCCATGAGCTGTATGCCCTCTCTGGGGGACCATGCTTTAATTCTGCTGGGGACCCTTTACATGCATCTAAGGCCATTGCTGAGGGTACATGCCCTAACTGCACCTGTGTGCAGTTACACAGGCAATCAATCATTGCTGAAACAACCTGAAAGTGCCTTTGTGATACTACTGCGGTTTTCATAGCAATTGCAGATTTGAGGTTTGGTTTGGTTTATTTTTAATTTAGCACTATAAATTTCTAGTGCTATTGAAGTTTAAATTTTAGTGTTTCATAAACATTTTTTAAACTCTTGCTCAAGCTTCTGGGTTAATCTATTGAAAGACAACATTTGAGTAATTTTGGCCTCAATAGGAAAACAGGGAAAGGGTAGAGACAGACCTGTCTTACTTTCTCACCATCTGGTCCCAGGTACAGCTTAAAAGAATGGAAATGAAGAGAACAACTAAGGAGCGACTGTTATCTGTGCACTCATACATAACTCTGCTAGCAAGGCTGGTTTTTCCATGCTGGAATTACCACAGGGCCCTGGCAATCATCTAGGCTTTGCTTTAAAACAGCTTGGGTAGGAGGAAGAGATGTTGGTGGGGATGGCAAAGATCTGGTGTTGGGAAACGTCAAACAATGGGTGAAGATCTGTAAGCAGAATAGATGGAAGCTTTTGCAATACTAACACTGCAGCTGTTCCAGATGTTACTGCATTCAGAAGAAAAGTCATGATGCATGGAAGCCATAAATAGAAAACGTGGACGATGTTTTCAAGTCATATGAAGTGTGTATAATCACAAAATACATGTTTTTTATGCATATTTTCCAGCTAGCAGATAATACTTGCAAGTTTTTGAATTTTAACCTTTGCCCATTGTTCCATGCTTTAGCAGAAGTGTTTGGACCAAGAGGTGTAAATGTCTGTAGGCTTTTTTAGAGGCGTATATATCAAAGCACGTTGTTTTCATGAAAATATGCTCTCTGATAATGTAACATTTTCTGTTGGTCACAACATATCTGAAGTGAGGCCCATTTTGTTTCTTGTCTCTCCTTTTCTCCTCTTTGCATTTCTATCTTAGATCTGTAGTTCCATATGAAACTGTTGCCTTTCCTTGATTTCTTGTGCATCCTCCTTAATTAAATCAGCACTTTTGACCTTGTTAATTTCTCATCTAAACCCCTATGTTTTTCCTGAATTTATCCCTGAATTTCCACAGTGACAATTACCAAAAAGGGCAAGAGCTTATGAAGCCTGTTTTGTGTTTTATGCCCACTCTGAAAGAAACCTGCTGAGTGGCTCTTGCCCCTGCTCTTCTAGATATGAGGAGTCTATTGAGCAAATTATTTATTTTTAATTAACAGATTCCTGACATTTTTGTGCCTTGGACATTTGTGTGTCCTTGGAAATATTTGAAAAACGTTTAAGAATCTCAGGCAGGATTTCAGGCTTATCTCTTTAGACCTGCACGTTGCTAATTTAGAACCGTATCCAGTGTTGCCAGCATGATATATAATTTTCATAACATTTCTTCTCTACTGTGTTGAAAGCTTTAGTTAACCTGTTCTGTAGATGGCAGCATTGGGAAACTTTCAGCAACATGTCTGATTTAGGAGCTACCAGCAGCAAAACAGATCCAGGCACAATTTTGTTCAACTGCATATGTAATGTTAAGTCCACAAGCAGTCCTACTGCTTTCCTACTGCTTTTAGTGGGACCACTCAAGTGCTTAAATACACTTCTGATTTCAGAGCCAAATATCCAATCCTCAATTCAGTCAAAAGTTAACCTGCTCATGATGTAATGTCCAAAGCCTCTTATGCATTTCAATAGCCTTTGGCTTAGGTCCATAGCTTATTTGCAGCTGATACAGCACCACACCACCTCTTTGTCCAGCGTATACCACTACACAATATATGCGCTACTATTTCCATGCTAAATAGGATTCTTTTTTTGATGAGTAAGGAAACAAAGAGTGGGAATAACTCCAGCAGCATCTCCCTTTTGATGCACAGACCAGTTTATCAAACTGTAAATATTTACATTGGTGAAGTAGTTACCTGAAAAAGGGAACTAGGCATACTAGTATCCTCTGCCTTTGATGCAGAGGCACCAGGGGGCTCTTAGGGGCCAGTCCCACCAGCCTGTGTGCTGGGTGTAGGGAGAAAACAAGAGATTGGCAATAAACCTTGTAGTCACAGGATCCCTCTCCTGGTGCTGCCGACAGCCAAGAAGCAGCTGATGACACTACTGCAGCTCAGTGAAACTGGACGAAGTGGAAGCAAACAAGAACTGGGAAAAGTACAGCCAGAAGCTGAGTAACAGCATTAACATTCCTTTGTGACCAAAGAAATTAAAATATCACTTGCATTTTGTAATTTTTAAATTCTTGCATGGAGTGATGGTAAGTTATAGGGAGTGGTTGACATTCTAAATGCTTCACACCCAAAGAACTTCAATAGATGAGAGGATGGGGCTAAAAGAAACCTCATAGACTCAACACAGTGAGGTGCAGAGGTTGGCATCTGGCTGGAGCCACTGCGTGTCTCTGCACAGGCTGGGAGGTGATGGGTCAAGTTGCAGCCCTGTTCAGTAGGCCCTAGGGGTTATGACAGGTGCCAAATTCAACATAAGCCCATGTGTTGTGTGCTCTTGTGAGGAAGGCAAATCACTTACTATGTTGGGAGCTGTACTGGGAGGAGCAAAGTCAGCAGATGGAGGGAAGTTATCCATCTCTACTTGGCACTGGTGAGGCTGCACCTGGAATAGCATGTTTAGTTCTGAGTTCCCCCCTCTAGTCCAAGAAGGATGTAGAGGAATCTGGAGAGCGTCCAGCAGAAAGTTACTGAGGCAGCGAGAGGTGTGGAGCATGTGGCCTACAAGGAGAGGTTGGTGGAGGTAGGTGTGCTCCGTCTGGCATGGAGGAGACTGAGGGAGGGTCTAATTGTAGCCTACAACTACTTCAAGGGCAGTTGCAAAGATGAGAAAGCCTTTTTTTTTTTTTTCTTGGATTTAGGAGGTGGTATATCAAAGGGTAATAACTACAAATTGCAGCTTGGAAGGTTCAGTTCAGGACATTCAAAAGCTGGAAGAGTACTTTTTCACTGGGAAGGTAGTGCAGTACTGGAGCAAGTCATCACAGAAATGGGGACAACGCCATCCTTGGAAGTTTGCAAGGGACCAGGACTTAACAACCAACTTTTGTTAAACTGCCCTAGGTTACCCATTACAGTATGAAAACAGCAATTAGTGTTGCTCCAGCCTTGGGAATTGAGTCTGTGCTCCTTGATGAGGAACTACTGGGAGTCTCCTCTCTGTGCCGTGGGTGGGGGAACTGTTCCCTTGGGGAAGAGCTGGAGGCTGATGTGACGACTGCTGTTCTCCTGCTCTGGCTGGGGTGGATGGACAAGAACGGCTGCAGGAACAGCAGCCAGTGCATCAAGGGTGAGGCACAGGTTTTGTGACTGATGGGAGGGTTGTCTCTTCACGAAGAACAGGGAAAAGCCAAGGCCAGGGGAAGATCTGAGGGAGCTCTTCCATGGTCAATGAATCAGAAACAGATGTATGAGGAGTCCTCCCTGAGGATGTCTGTAACATCCCTAAGGGTGCCAGGGAACCCTACTGGTAACAAGGTGCAGGAAAAAGAGCAGAGACTGACAGAGAAAATGGGAAAAGGAGAGAACTCCTGCAGATTTTTCACTTCTCATCATTTCAGCAATACCATGAGCAACATAAGACAGCTTAATGAAGTTTCCCACCCCCTTAAAGAATTGCCATGCATCAAAAATGTAGTTCTAGGTGAAGCCAAATACACAGGTAATGAATTACATAGAACTGCAGCAAGATATAGAAAGTGAGGAGCTCTGCATGACGTTGGAGGAATCAGACTGCAGAAAGGTATTTCAGTGGGTTTAGCATTTCAAGCAGAGTACCATAAAAAAGAAGACAGTCAATTCCATTGCGTAAGAACACTCAGCAGCATACTGAGAAGTTTTATTACTTTCAGCACTGTAGCCAGAATGAATTGTATTTTCTTTTCAAGTCTTTATACATGTGTATGTTAATGTCTTACCAGAACAGCTTCCACTCTTGATGTATGGAGAGTGGGAGAAACACAGTTTTACTATCCCCACTTTGCAAGTAAGGAACTGAGACATATATTCAGTGATGCCTAAGGTGATGCCTGCAATCAATGCAGAGCTGAAATTAAAACTGACTTCATAACTACATGTGGGGTGTTGTTTTTTCTTTTTTTGCAGACAGAGTTTTATATTTACTCTACTTTGGCTTTGAGCCCGAATTAATATACCCTACCTCTTAGCATGGCTTATTAGCTAAAGCTGAATGTTAGGCTAACCTTAACGTGATTGACTTGGAGAACAGTCAGGTGAACTCACGTCTGCCTGCAAAAGAGGGTCTGTATTGACATATGGTCCCCTGAGTCCTCTTCTAACGGCTGAAGATATTTTTCCAGTAGACACATTGCATCACCATTCAAGAAACACTACTTTCTCCCTCCTTTTCCCCTTCCCATCCCACAAAAAATGTTTAGCAACACTGGGAAATTGAAGGGTATGTATAAATCTAAATTGCAGATGATTACAGCAGAAAGAGCTTTCTGTCAAACAGAAGAGTCGGATGGCAAAGCTTTGGCCAGATTCCTGGTGATTTCATGGAATGGTTTGAAGAAGTATTGATGAAGGAACAGGATTGTTCAGGAAACAATATAATTATTTGGCTACCTTGATACTTTCTCTGACTTTACCAACCGTTCTTTTTCTTTTCACTAAACAATTCACCTGAATGTCAAGTCATGTCAACAAACAACATATTTGTCAGGATCAATTTTTACTAAACAAAGGGAGAGAAGTGGTTAGATACTGGGTGGTTAATTTTTCCTTCTGAAAGCAGCTATTTGAGGTTTGTGATGCTGCCCAATGCTGTATACAAATGCAGATGTGATCTCCCTTAAATATGAGACGCAGTTTAGGACTTAGTTTTCAATTTTCACGACCTTCTGACAACAAGTCATGAAGTTGGCTCTGCTGTGTTTTGAGAAATAATCGCACAGGCAGCAGTGACTACAAACTTCCCTGTAAAACATGCAAATCTTCTATAAAAAATGGCAAAATCTTCTCTGTTTTGAATCAGTCTGGTACATGTTCATGGTCCTAGATCAGGCTATTAGGATTTAGGAAAGCTGTTGCTCTTTGGGAAAGCGCAGCATTTCAGGGCAATGAGAAACTGCTGGTTAAGCAGCCGGGGATCTTGCACAACATGTTTTACAAAAGTTGCTTCCTTTCTACCACCCTGTATGCTGCAGCTGCTGTAGGGATATATGTCAGTCAGGTGACAGGCTTTAATCCTTTGCTTAGCTGCAGTTTGGATGCGTATAGCTCACGGCTGCCTCTCCGGAGGGTTGTAATAGCAGAGAGTCCCGGAAGAGCCAACGACTGCTGCCCATGTTACCTGCAGGGAACACGCTTGCTATGTTGCAAGCTGAGAACCACACACTCACTGACAGACTGAAAAAAAAAACAAGGACAAAAATTAGTTTAAGATCTCTCTGAGTTTCAGAACTTGAGATATTTCTCCTACCAGCAGCAAACATTATGCAGGTGTTTGTTGGGGTTTTTTTCTCCTGTAGGCTTAGATGATGATTTTGCAAGGAGAAACCACAAGTGCACTCGGGCCCTTGTGAGGTGAAAACAAAAGGACAGAAATAATGCGTCTCAAAAAATCGAAACATTTGCTCGCCAGCAACATTATTTTTGTTACTGACATTGATTTGACATATGTATGTCAGGAAATGTCATTTTATCACTTTGGCGGTAGACTCCATTATCTTCAGTGGGCCAGGGAAAAGTTCTTTGCTCAAATATACTGGCTAAATTCAGCTCCTAGGCTGCAACAGAAGAACTTATTTTTAATTACTGTGTTCCACTTGGCCTCTGATTTTACAAAGTGCCTCCGCTCATGGTTAGTCCATGATTTCAACTGAAATTGTGTCTTCAGTTAGGCTTGAGCACACAGTTGAAGTTATGTACAAGTTGAAGTGATTTCCTTAGTCAGGCACTTGATGATGTTTCCACTTCTACTTAGATCCAGAGCCTGATCCTATCATATTAAGAGGGCAAAAATCCATTTGCTTTCAAGTGGAAACCCCTCACTTGTTATTTTTAACTCTGGATTGGACATGGAATTAGCAAACTGCCAATCTTTCTTACAAAATTATATCGATTCCACTACATCAAGTGGAACAGCTTTCCTGAGAATGATTAAACTTTTCCGAGATTTCATATCCTCACTCATCAGACTCCATTTACTGCAGGAAATTACAGTTAAGCTCTATGAAGACTTTCCCTGACTAAATCCAATGTTTGTAAATTATAACCAGGCAGAAAATGTGAATCTCAACAATGTAACTATAGTCTGAAGTGTAACTGTTCACAAGTTCAACTGCTTTCCCAAATATTTGTTACTGTAGCAGTAATATGAGTTTGTATAAATAAAGTATACATTTTTAGCATATTTGGGCACTGCAATATAATAGGTAATGTTTGTATGTATTAGAAGTGCCCAGACCTGCGTGGGCTGTCTCTGCCGCCTTAGACAGGAGATATTTGGACTTTTTACAAGCAGTGACCACCAACAGAGCAACTTCCCTCTGTTCAGGATTTTTTTCATAACAATGCTGCTGGAAAGCATCTTAAGAAGTAAGCTCTATAAAGCTTCTTAAGAAATAAAACAATAACAGCTTGGATATATTTTATCCAGCCTCACATTATTCTTCAAATCTATGACAAGAACTCAGTATTTTTCCTTCAGCAGTCAGGCCAAGGTATACTTCTTGCTATACCCATGTAATAACTTCATACATACAATATGGACCAACAGATGAAGAAAAGTCTCTCTCTGGAGAAAAGAGCAGATCTAGAGGTAATGAGGGCCAGAACCAGTCACACAGTCAGTGACTGGACACAAATTCGTTATTTTCTCTTATGTACATAACAGATTTAGTACCTTATAAACATTGTGTAAAATACACAATATACAACATGGATCATCATAATATATAGAATTATTTTCTAAACTCTAAGGCTAAATAAGAAATCATGAAACCTAAATGCAGTCAATACCTCCTGTATTATACTTTTTAAAAAGCTAGAGAGAAAGCTACCACTCACAAACGTATTCACATGCAAGAGAAAAAGGATTAGAAACAAAAAGAAGATCAGTTATTGTACTGAATTTAGGGAAAATTTATCATACACTGACTACAGAAATAGGCTAGGCTTTATATACTAGGTTTTACATTTCTAGGATTTAAATTAGGCTCTTAGAGCCTAAACTTAATGCAGAGAGACTGACCTTGACTATATTTTGTTGGACTACTCTTCTTTATGGATGGTTGCAAGCAAGCCCTCCAGGTATCCTCCTATAACACTGCCAAAATCACTTAATAAAATCAATAGTGCACACGTAGGGGGTGAGGAGCATAAATTAGAAAACTTTAACACCAGGTTAATGCTTGGCCACAGCAGGGTGAGTGGCTAACCCCTCGGGGCGTGAACTTCACCCCTTGACTCTACACAGAACCAAAAACGGTTAAACCAGGCATGACACTCAGCATTCCCATTTAGGACCAGCTTTAAAAAGCAAAATAGCTCCACTATGCACCGACATATTCAGCTTAATTCAAAATGTTAGCACCCAGGAGAATTCTGGCCCGTGACCTAGATAATACAGAAGCAAACCATTGTGTGACTGCATCTCTTTAGTAAATGTAGTACCGCAGTCAGCAGTCTGCAAAAATACTCATTTTCAAAGCAAGCTTTCAGTGAAGCTTTCAGAATAACTTCTGTTTCAGGAGCGAAACACAGATGCAGAAACTAGAAAGGGCTTTAAGCACCTGCTTGCTTGTTTGTTTATGTATTTATATTCATTTTTATTCAGGGCAAAATAAATGCTTGCG
>WEIS01046725.1:0-10110 GCA_013389965.1 Todus mexicanus
ACAAACAAACCCCAAACAAACCAATGCTTGGTAAAAACAATCACCAGAAGGCTCTTCACAAACCCAAACAAAAATATTACACAATATATTTTAGCATAACCTACATTTAAATACTTTCTTTTTTTTCATCCTCAAAATGGATTAAAAGCTGATAATGGGGTTGGGATGATTATTACCAGGGTCACTGGCTAAAGCAAAGATGTTCAAATTGGTCATAAAGCAAGGCAGACAAATTATCCTCATCTCACATGAGCCTGATGCTCGAAATGGTCTGAACTTAGACATGGAAAAAGTAAGTGTATCATCTAAATGTATATTTCTAATGACCCAGACATTAAAGCATAATGATTATTGAATCTCATGAGTGTAGTTTTATGGCCCTATTAAAAGAAAGGATGCCCACATTGCAGAAATAATTAAAAATTCTATTTTTTTTCTTTTCCAAGAAGAAGGAGCTGGGGTTTCACCCAAACTTGTAACAGAGGAGACAGGTAGTGAGTTATGAAATAACAAAAAAACAGAAATAAGACAAAATGGGAAAATCCTGAGACAATTGTAAGGGTTTGACAAAAAGGAGACTCTTCTGAAATCATTACATTTAATTTATTTTTCTTTTATCTTGTGGAGGAAAGAGACTTTACAAGCAGCATCAACTCTGGAAAAGACTCAGTAAAGATTTCTGGTACAGACTCCTTGATAGAAAAGGGACTTGTTGTTCTTACAGTAAAAGATGTGAAAATATTTATTAATTGGTTATGAGTTAAGAACACAGGATCTTCATCAGGATCTTTATGCAAAGAGGTACATTTGTAAGTAAAAATTTAAATTCTTAATTACATAAGGCCCACAAATACAGACAAGTTCAACTGTGCTCTGAGTCTTGCAGCTGCTATATTCCCAAAAGGAACTCATCAAATTGCCCCAGTATTTCAGTTTGGCCTTCAGAGAGAACATCAGACCAAATATATTTTCTGGTGATACTTTTGTATGAAGACAAACTAGAACCCTAGTCATTCCCTCCCTCACTGCGTGGTTTTTTATCTGCCTTTCTCCTGTCGTAGTGTAACTGGTTGTGGTTTGGTTTTATTCAAGAAATGAAAAAGTATATCTGTGTTACAAACCACATCCCTCCCTTCAACTCAGGGATATCTTTGAATGATGGTTACAGGAAGGATTTTTTCTGCATGCTCACTATTTCTATGCAATGATCACCTCCTGCCTGGGCTATCTGCAGCTACAAGTGTCATTCAGCTACTTAAATCTAGGTTGCTCTCAGTCCCACAAGTCCTCTGAGCTTACCAGAGGAGTTACCTGATGTGACCCTGCAATTAGCATGTGAGAAAGTGGAGGTCTAACTAACACTAGAATAATCACCACTGGTCCTATGCATGTTCATTAACAGACTCTGTTTGTTCAGGACCTCAGGTACGATGTTGTCAGACACACAACATTTTTGTTCTTCATCAGGAAGAAAAATTAAAGCCAAACCCAAGGGTAATTTTCCCTGTTGAGTGTACACAGTGTTAGCCAACAGTATCACTGAGAAGCAAAAGAGTGGCTGGAAACTCTGGCACCCTTTAAAGCCACCTTGTTGGCCTCTAACAGCTGATGTAATCCTAGATGTTAATGCAGCATGAATATCAGACCTGCTCGCTGTAGCTTTAGAAGATTAATACCACAAGGGGTTAACAATTCAGCTCACACACAGAGAGATGAAAAAAAGGTCCCTGTGACCTGCCTTAACTTTACAACTTCAGTTCTAACTTTCCACTCTCATTTCATGCTCAATAAAAGCTAACAGGAATGTAGGTGTGCTGGTTTCAGACACCTGAAACCACTCTTCCTCGGGAAGATGGCTTGGCTGGCTGCCGGTGGCAGCGCTGCCATCAGAATGCTAAGCTTTGCGTGCATCTGCCCAAAATAGCAGCAGCTCCTGCAGCCTGGGCCCAGCAGGCAGCACCTCCATTGCTCTGAACTGATTTATCTGATCAGGTGTCAAAAGCTGAGTATCAGACCCAAGCTTCTTCCCCAGCTAACCGAGATGACAGCATTACTCACTCCCCCAGCCAAAACAGTGAGACATCAGCAGGGAGACATGATTCAGACCACCAGAACTTACTGGCACCAAAGCACAGAAACCATGTCATTGTAACGGGAAATGACGGAGTCCTGATGAGAAGTGGAATGATTCCCAGGGAATACATATATTTGCAGTATCAGAAAGCCAAATTCATGCTGCACTACAAAAGAATAACTATCAACTCAATTCTTTCTCCCGTACCCCTGGGGTGATTTGTGAGTCAGAATATGACAAAGCCAGTGGTTGAAAAGCAAGCTCTGCACAAGGATTCTGTCATGGTCACATGGAAGCACAAGCCTGCTTCAAACAGGGGACAGTAAGATTCATTATAACTGCATTTTGACTTACGTATGTGAGCTAGTGGCAGGAGACAGGTAAGTCAAAAAACATGGGTGAAAAAGAAAAAAAGAACAATGAATCAATGGTGTGTATTCTTTGAGTATCTGTCTAAAATGCCCATTCTTTTGTAATTGTGCAGCAATAAATAGGAAAAGGCTAGTGTCCTAACATGCCTCTGCTCTGGAGCTCTATCAGCGCCTTCCTGCCACGGTTGTTAGTACCTGGCTGGTTTACACTTATAAAAAGCACTGATTGAGTATTAGAAGTGCAAAAAACCTGGGAGGTAACTGCAATTCCTACTCATTTATTACTGTTCCTTTGAATGCTCATCAATTTAACAATCAGGAGAAACCAGCCATAAACGGACATATGGATTTTTTGGTCTGTTTTCAGATATACTTCTCTATAAAACTAAGGGAATCCTTCAGTGGCAGCGTGAGTGAGAAGCTGGTGAACATCTTCCTGATCACTCTCAATAATCTGAGGTAAAGGAACACGGTAAAGAGTCAAGCAAGAAAAAGGTGTTACAAGAGAAGACAAAGTACAGCCAAGCTCTGCACCAGCACATCCCCTTCCGATGACAGTTTCACTTCAACTGGCAGCCAGTGACTACAGTATTAAATAGCAAGAAGAAATTAAGTGTCAGAAAGAGTCAGAAGCAAGGAAGGGCCTCGGATAAAATGGGTATATTCACACATAAGTAAACTCTGCCACCTAGGCTCAGGCTATAATCACGTAGGTCCCTCATCACCTCTGGTAAGCAATGGCTGGACTTGATGATCTCAAAGGTCTTTTCCAATCATAGTGCTTCTGTGACTTCAAAGCTCAGAATACTTTTTCCCTAAAATCTGTGCCACAAATCAGCGCACCCTAACCCATAGACACACCTCAGAATCTACAGCTCTTCCCACTATGCATGCAAGAAAGGTGTTAGTATGAATGTTAAACACCTTTTAAGATTTTCATTCTAAAATATTTATCAGTACAACTCTACAGAGAATTAAAGACTTGCACATTATTGTGTAGGTTTAGGATTAATGACTGTGAAATTAGTTTGGGAAAATTATAGCTAATTAATATGAATAGAGAATTTGCTCTCATGTTCAGTCAGCTGCAAAATTCTAATCTTCATTTAACATGAACACGTTCTGATGATTTCTCCACCAAGGAGCAAATTCAAGGCATTTCCCAGAGAGCTTTAGCTGATGAGATGAAGGATGAATGTTTGAAATAGAAAAATAAAATCAAAAAAAGAGAGAGAAGGAAAAAAGGAAAAAGAGATAAAAAGTAAACAAACATATGATTTTTATGTGTGCTTAAGTCTGCTCAACCGCACTTTTCAGAGAAAAAGAAATAAATCTGTTCTTCATCTACAAAAACCACCAGCTGATGAGAGGTATGTTACTGATACACAATGGCCTGCTGTGAAGATGAACAGCAGGATTCATCTTTTCACCCACACATATATCAGTACAGAATGGATCCTTCTCCCATTTTCCCCTTTATTTTTTACCAGCCAGTGACAAGCCTGCGGTTCTCTCTCTAGCCCAGTGGGGAAGGCTTAGAGCCTTTGATTCATAACCAAAAGCAGTTGAGAATCCCATTTGGTATTTCTCCACCTTTCAGAAAATATACTAAAGAGGCTTCTGCTTTTCCTCCTTCATACATCTGCAGAGTCAGTGCTACATCATTTCCCCCCACTCTCATCAAGCAAACAGTAATGCAGCCAGCTCTCTTCTGGAAAGGTCTTTCCTCAAAACATTCTGAGCTTTTGATCCTTTGGAGAAAAGAATTAAGATATCGTATTCTAAAATTATTAAAGCTTTCCCATCCCATGCCTGTTATATCAACCACATGAGGTGTTCTTAGTGGATGCATATACAAAAACTACAATTTGGATATTTCCATGTCTCAACACGTCAGGAGTAGGAAATGGTGAAATGTGTTCATTTTGCAACAGACAAGATTCTGCTGGTCTTCTAGCACGTAAATACTTTTCTTTAGCTATGGAAACATGCCCATGCGTTCTTGTGCTGAACCAAAAGGGATACACAAACAGGAGTAAGAGTTATTGCACACTTCAGTTCTTTGTAGCTGTACAAATAGAAATTAATAAAGGCCACAATATGCAACAAGCAGTTTAACAGCAATTTAATGAATAGTACAGGACCCTGGGCCAGCGTTGTTACTCTTTTCAGCAACAACCACAAGGAAATATGAATGGATACTTTCAAAGCCATCGGTGTTTGTCTCCTTCATGCACACAGACACGTACGTACACACATCCTGAAACCAGAACCCAAAAACTTCTCAGTTGGTCCCAGCCTCATCATGCACACAGAAATCTTACTGCAGTTGTTATTTGGTGAACTGTCCCTGCACCTACATACCCCTCTTCTACAGATATCACTTATGATTTCTTTGGGAAAACATCACAGATACTTCCCTGATAAGAATTTCTCTTTCAAGCGAATTTGTCTTTCATAAAGGGAATCTGGTAAAAAGAATTTTTCCCCTATTCCTCCATGTCACGTTTCCTTCTGAAAGCCTAATCTATTTTTCATGATGGTAATGTCACAGAAGTTGAGTCTTTCCTTTGTCCAAATGAGACTCAACTCAAATCAACCCAAACCACTAAACTAGTAGGGCTGTTTGATATGGAGAATTGGAGAGCCTGCTTTGAAAATATTTTAAATTATAAAGGCTGCCAAAGATCAGCAGCCTTATCAGAGTCATTAAAACAAAACAAAAGAAAAAAACAAGACTCCCAAGAAAACTAAGTAAATAGATAAAGGCTTTGTCCTCACTTTCACCTCCATAGTGCACATCATCACTTTGCAGGGAATAGGGGAAAAGGGTGAGAACCACACCTGCTTTCTTCACAGACTAAGGAGACGACTGAAAGGCAGTGCAGGACCTGGCGTCTCTGTGTGTCAGCTTTCCACGCAACACATGCAAAATATCCCTGTAGCAATTGGACGACAGTGATGAAATCTGAATTCCAACCTCCTCACTAAAACCAGATCTTGCTGGGAAATCAGATGTAAGGGACACCATGCTTACTAACGGCTGGCTGCTTACCACGTGCCACTCTACTCATTCATTACAGAACATCCACAGCACTAAAGCAGAATTTAAAAGGATGTGTTTATTGACCTGCAAAAATGAGAAATATGTGCTAAAATGTTTTGTATTAATAGACAGATAACTGATAGCTTGGAAGATGGCACATAACAGCACTTTTTATTTAGAAGGAGTCTTTTAAATCATAATGACATCTTGTGTGTATTATTTACCTTAGGATGTCCAGGGCAAGGACAGCACAAACAGCACTAGCTCAGGCTTCCAAGTACCGGCCCATGTTCAGGTATAAGGAAACTACCTGAAAATATTTCTTAGAAACATACTTACTTAGATAAGACAACAGAAGAAATTTGGGATTTTAAAATTAAATTAAAGGGCTATTTTC
Organism: Todus mexicanus; assembly: GCA_013389965.1. Classification (NCBI taxonomy): domain Eukaryota; kingdom Metazoa; phylum Chordata; class Aves; order Coraciiformes; family Todidae; genus Todus; species Todus mexicanus. Next base: position 5,889 of record WEIS01046725.1, read on the forward strand.
ACTAGCTTGCATAAGAGAAAAATCCCATGTACAGTACCACAGTGCTTGAGAACATAACCACAGCTGTCAGAGCAAGATGAAGGCTTTCTCCAGAGCTTCACCTGGCAAAGTGCTCTTTGGAAAACCATAAGCTTGCAGAGCCACAAAGCCCTCTCCTACTGAAACCCACCACCCACATACAAATTAAAGACAAAAAGCAAAGAGCTGTCAGTAAACACCTCTGTTTGGAGGAAGCAACTTCCAAGCATTTTGTCAGGAAGCATCAAAAGGCATCAAGGCACCGCATAGATCAAACATCCAGCTACGTCTTGCTGAGAGTTATATATGTACTCCAGAAAGGGGTATGACTTAATGGGACTAGTCAGAAGAGCAACAGAAGGCAACACAGAGTAGGCCAGGACACAAGTTGGGTTTTTCAGCATGTGGTCTAAAGACTTCTCTGAGCATCTGAGCCTGGATAGTACATCTCCGGCAGCCTCCAGAAAGAGTCACTTCCTACTAACTCTGTCAAAATACAAAAAATAATAGGACTACGTAGATGAACTGAAATCATTAATAGCACTTTAATTTATTAGCTTGACCTTGACTGAGGTATGAGTTGGGAGCTACAGCTTCTACCTCGCATGCTGCTCTCTCTCCCCTCCCCACTTTCCAAAGCACAGATGCTTTCCCAGCAGTGTGTTGTGCTGCTGCCAGCCCCGTTGTCTTTCTCTCACTGCCACCAAATGTACTCTTTTGGGGTAGCTCTTCCTGCTTCTAACAAGATGTATTTCACCATTCACAAGTCTGAGCACTGCAACAGGTCTTCTGACACGTACAGAAAAACGGTGTTTGCTGGAGCATGAGCAGAAAGGAGGAAGAGACTCATGGCCACCAGGCATATACAACTAGGAATAGGACAACTGCTAATAAGTAATTTTAAAAAACAGTTATTTGAGAGCTCTAGAAGCAATTTAATATAGACTGACAATGTAGAAGTGAAGACACTACAGCATAAATGCTTCTTCATGTCTTTGTGCAAGCCAGATGATTCTCTAAGCTGGGTACGTCAGGCCTTGTTGCAACAATTTGGAACATGCAAAAATTACACACAACCCCCGTTCAGTGCAGGGAAGAGATGAAGTTCTAATTTGTTTATATTTTCAGATAATTTTATCTATTAGAAAATTTAATGTCTGCTCCTGATAGGAATGATGGTCATATTTCACTCAAAATATTTTCCCATCTTCCAGAAACACGTGGCAAAATGTTTCAAACACCCCAGGCTCCCGTTATGTGGGAACTACATTTCCAAGTGCTCAAGTTACTGCTAGGAATGGGAAATTCGACATATTCCCACCTGAAATGTTAACAGTAAATAAGTTTCTGGGTAGAATGTTTTAAAATTACTCAGTTTCTTGAATGCAAATCGGCATGAGCCACTGTGTTCACATCAATTCAAGGACACAAACAATTTGGTAGGTGTATTTTGGGATTTATGTTAATTCTCCCAAGGGTATCGTAAAACTTATCCCAGATTCCTTATCAGCCAGTTTAAGTGAAGCAGAATCACTTTCTCTGTGAAGATCTTTTTCCATCTGCACAGTCTATGACACTATGTTCCATATGTCATTCATAAATATTCATGTATCTAGAATAACATTCCAAGATGAAAGCCAAAAGAAAACAAAACTATAGACACTCAATTCATTAAAACTTCTCTTAGCTCATAATACAATTTAAAAAAAGAGAATAAGGAAAGGATATACACAGGCAGTTCTACAGAAATGTTATTAGATTACACACATAATTAATAATACATTACCTGTGATTTTACGTTCCACAGCTGCTTATTGCTATTAGGGGAGCAATTGCAGGAGCTTTGTTAATGCCATTGCAGACAGGCAGTGCCATCAGTGAGCGTTTGCTTGCTGCCTGTGACCAAGCGAGCCTGCTTTGGGCTGCTGGGAGCTGCTTGGGGATCGGCATGAACCAGAACGAGCAGCACACACACACAACATTTTCTTTAGCCCCCCTGCTATTATCAGATTCAGTAATTGGCTCAGTTACTCTTTATGGCACTCAGAGAATCTCCTTGAATATAACTTTGCACAGATTATATCCGTTCCTTTAGGTTCAATAATACTCATTTTTTGCTCTCAAGGTTATAGGCACATTCCATGCTCTTCCAAGTGCTATGCCCTGAGAATCACCAGTACTGCAGAAATATTGGTAGAGCTGTTATTTAACCTAATTCCTAAGACACGGCCATCCTGAAAGCTGGAATTCTGAAACTTCTCTCACGCCTCCCTAATCTTTGGAAGGGCCGTTTTCCTGATAGCCCCTGATGCTGACAGCCCTGCTTCAAGGTCAGCAGAAGCTGAGATCTCGCTCTAGGTTTTCACCACAGGTTGAATGGTTCTATTGCACTGCTGATACTCCCCTGACAGCGGGGACAAGACACGACGTTTTCACCATTTTTAAATAGTGTGTTGTATGCAACACACCGGCGCTATTGGTTTAGTACAGGTAGCTGGTCTTGACAGGTGAGGCTTCATCACTTACATTATTCAAGTAACTTCATTTTTATAATAAACATTGATGAAGCCATCTAGTCTTCAGACACCAAGTAGCACTGCCTCTCTCCCTACCCCAATTTGCTTTTGTACTTCATTTTTATATGTGCATGTGAGACTGTATATCTTAATTATTTTACAGTTTAAATATGCAGAAGGAAGAGGTCGCTACATATTTGGGTTAAATGAGATCAGCTTCTTGACAGACTCTTCCTTCCTTTAATGCTCTTTCAGACAAAACCAATGACAGCACATTTAATCAAACACAGAGTTTCCTCCTACTGCTTGGATTTCTGCAGTGGTTTTTTTTTTCCCTTATGAAAAATTTCACTAGCATTCTCCATATCTGATTTTCTCCAGCTGCATTTTGAGTTCCCTTGATGAAAGTGCAACAGACACCAGTGGCACTAGATAGATTTATGTAAAGCTTAACTGAATGATAGAAGTGAAGAGTATTCCCTAAAATTAGACTGACTGTTTCCATAGAAACAAGAGAGCACAAACAGAATTGTAATAACTTGACTTTATAAAGTCAAAAGAAAGGGCATTTTTATATGTTTTGTTGACAACAGGACAGAAGCTAGCAGTTTACTATTTATGGGATTTGACCTTTAGGCATAATTCTGAACCTTATTTATCTTATTTGGTTCAGATGAATTGAGTGGCTGGTTTGAGGGTTGAGGAGGCTCACGCCGATATACAAGGCAGAGGGTACCATTGTCAATGCATGGTTTGCTCTCCCAAATAACACAGATGAGAACTTGAATATAGAAACATGGTCTGAAGACATTTAGGTTAATGTTCAAACAGAACTTCATGTTCATCTTTGGGGGAAAAAAAAAAAAACAGAAAACAGAAAAAGTTAATTCTTATTTCAAAATTGCCAGCGGCGGAAGATCAACCTCAACCCACACATTGTTACAATGAGATATTATCTCCTCTATTATAGAAAGGAAGAAAAAAAAAAAAAGAAAAGAAAAGAAAAGATAAAAGAGAGCATTAGGAGGAAGTTTGGGAGTGATTTGCTAAACTAAAATGATTTTTTGAAACCACTCTAGTCCTCTGCCCCCACCAGATGAACAAAATTCCCTGTTGAGATTCTCCATGAATTCTGTCCCCAGGATTTGACACAGTGCTCCAGAACAGAGGCCCTGCTGATCACAAGGGATGAGCTCTGTTCCTGATGGAAAGCCCCCCAGTTTCTACAGCGAATGAGTGCATCAGTCCTTCTCATCGCATATCAACAGTATTGCCTGCATCAGCTAAACTCATAACCCAGTCAGAACAGGCAGATCCTTCCAGACCAACTCTATTTTCTGGTTGTTTAGCAATATAATTATTTCTTCTTTTACCATAACCTTCTTTTAATACTTTATTACCGAACCCTGTATCAACTATTCAAATACTGTACGAGGGATCAATGCCTGATTGTCCCTCTCCACCTCCAGCCACAACACAAATTCACAGCTTTAGCTTTACTCACTTTTAGGCAATTCTTATCATATTCTGAACTGAGCTAAATAAACAGATCAATAGTCGGAGGGCTACATAACACCTCAGGCAGCCCCCTGAAAAGTGATGAGTTTGTTAGTCAATTCTAGTTCGCTCTATGATGCAAATTCTTCAGCACTTTTAGTGGCTATATTGTGAAATGTTGCCTTTTTTTT
>WEIS01046725.1:10639-24305 GCA_013389965.1 Todus mexicanus
GGTACGAGTATTCTGCTGTAGCTTCTCCCTGCAAGGTTCCATCTGCTGTGACATTGCCATTTTAAATTTATGTCATTAAACTTCACAGCTTTATAAACACAACCTGTACATTTAATTCCTTTCTGTACTTCACTACAGAATACGCAAATAAACCAATAAGCTAACATCTCTCGAATGAGCACTTCCAAGATGCAATTTCTGTTAGGACTGTTTTTCACTTCCCCACTGTGACTGGCTCAGTATTTTATGGCTTTTTGATGCTGTTTTCGTTGGCAAGGATTATACTCTGTGACACGGATCAGGAGAGGAATCATAAAAAATAAAATAAAATAAAATAAAATAAAATAAAATAAAATAAAATAATAATAATAAAAAAACCAACAACGAAATGCAAAGCAGGTCCCCATTCTTNATAATAATAAAAAAACCAACAACGAAATGCAAAGCAGGTCCCCATTCTTCCTCCACTGCAATGTCTAACCACATGGAACACAACTTTGGAGTCAGTTAACTGAGATGGCTTGCAGAAAATGCCATGGGTCAGGGTGGAAGAGTAGAGTCCACGACACGGGATGTGGCCTTGGGCATAGTTTACTTCTGTATATCTTATGAAGGAAGCTAACATCAGTCACAGAAACACTTTCTAAGTTCACACAACACAAACAGTGTAAGAACTATCACCTAAGCAAACATANGAGCATTAGGAGGAAGTTTAGGAGTGATTTGCTAAACTAAAATGATTTTTTGAAACCACTCTAGTCCTCTGCCCCCACCAGATGAACAAAATTCCCTGTTGAGATTCTCCATGAATTCTGTCCCCAGGATTTGACACAGTGCTCCAGAACAGAGGCCCTGCTGATCACAAGGGATGAGCTCTGTTCCTGATGGAAAGCCCCCCAGTTTCTACAGCGAATGAGTGCATCAGTCCTTCTCATCGCATATCAACAGTATTGCCTGCATCAGCTAAACTCATAACCCAGTCAGAACAGGCAGATCCTTCCAGACCAACTCTATTTTCTGGTTGTTTAGCAATATAATTATTTCTTCTTTTACCATAACCTTCTTTTAATACTTTATTACCGAACCCTGTATCAACTATTCAAATACTGTACGAGGGATCAATGCCTGATTGTCCCTCTCCACCTCCAGCCACAACACAAATTCACAGCTTTAGCTTTACTCACTTTTAGGCAATTCTTATCATATTCTGAACTGAGCTAAATAAACAGATCAATAGTCGGAGGGCTACATAACACCTCAGGCAGCCCCCTGAAAAGTGATGAGTTTGTTAGTCAATTCTAGTTCGCTCTATGATGCAAATTCTTCAGCACTTTTAGTGGCTATATTGTGAAATGTTGCCTTTTTTTTTCCTTATCAGGGGCCAGGAAAAAAAAAAAAAAAGAATCAACACATCTTTGTTTAGGACAGGCAGAAAGCAGAGCTGTAATTCTTTCTGCTGCCCATATACATAGATTTCGTATCATCCTTTGCTCTTTGGCCTTACATTTCTTCTCATGACATTTGTCATATCTAATCAGTTGCCTGTATTTCTGAGACTAATATAATTCACCATTGTCTGTTTTCTTCCTCTTTCTACTTAACATGTATTCTTTATATTTTTATAGCTGCCTTTGCTCTTTCTCTAAGGGAAGTTGCTCAGCACAAGCCAGTGGCTTACGGTGCACCTAATGAAACATTCTGATTTCACAGTTCTATCTCACATCTGGTTAATTGCATTTCCAGCAGATTCACTTCTAGCCTTATTAAGATACTATCCTTGCATGTGCTTCTATGACGGGCACACATGCACTGTAACTCATGTGAGCTGCTGATTCTGACTCCTGCACAATGAAAGAATAAACTCATAATTATCTGTGTAAAAGCTACTTCTCCTTACAGCTCTTCATTCTCTGTCAAAAAAGAGGTAAAGTATTGCTTTTGCCATGTTTGAGGCACTCCATAGTACATATTTCAAGGACACTACAACTTGAGCAGCAAGAGAATACTATCATCCATCTCTCTGCTGACCTTCCCCGGATGACAGGTTTTTATTCTTCAGCACATGATAAGCTCATTATTCTACCTGCACATGTGGTTTGATAACCCTATGACAAGACCAAAGCATACTTTATCAATTTAATGTCACAGGTATTCAGGACTCAATGATTTGGTTAAAGCTGATTTAACATTTATGCCAGTGCTGCTCCGTCCACCTCCAAACTCTTCTAATTTTACAACCACCACATGTTTCAGTCTCACCATCTCCACCAGGTATCAGTGACATCAGAAGCAAAACTTACACTCATAAATAATGAACATTAGTAGCTCTCAGCATCAACATATAGGCAAAAGAAAACTTTTCTGTTGGTGGCACTTCTCAACCTCAGTTTAGGAAAAACACCTCTCTTACATGCACAGAACACACTGGCAGCTCGAGGTACTGGTACGAGTATTCTGCTGTAGCTTCTCCCTGCAAGGTTCCATCTGCTGTGACATTGCCATTTTAAATTTATGTCATTAAACTTCACAGCTTTATAAACACAACCTGTACATTTAATTCCTTTCTGTACTTCACTACAGAATACGCAAATAAACCAATAAGCTAACATCTCTCGAATGAGCACTTCCAAGATGCAATTTCTGTTAGGACTGTTTTTCACTTCCCCACTGTGACTGGCTCAGTATTTTATGGCTTTTTGATGCTGTTTTCGTTGGCAAGGATTATACTCTGTGACACGGATCAGGAGAGGAATCATAAAAAATAAAATAAAATAAAATAAAATAAAATAAAATAAAATAATAATAATAAAAAAACCAACAACGAAATGCAAAGCAGGTCCCCATTCTTCCTCCACTGCAATGTCTAACCACATGGAACACAACTTTGGAGTCAGTTAACTGAGATGGCTTGCAGAAAATGCCATGGGTCAGGGTGGAAGAGTAGAGTCCACGACACGGGATGTGGCCTTGGGCATAGTTTACTTCTGTATATCTTATGAAGGAAGCTAACATCAGTCACAGAAACACTTTCTAAGTTCACACAACACAAACAGTGTAAGAACTATCACCTAAGCAAACATATGTATCTGTGAATATAATGTAAATAAATATATACTTCTAATAAAGCCATAAGGTTTTCACACCTGTTAGTATATACAATTTTTCATAGGCAAAATTATATTTGAGAGGAAAACTAAAAGGAAGATGTGATGATATATAAATACAACAAAAAGATAAGTATTGTTATTATCTGTAACAAACTATTAATAGACTTTGAATCCAGGATTTAGGCCATGAAATCCCAGATTCCCTAGCTTTCCTGTGTCCTTGCCAGCCAGCTGGCATGGCCTACTCTGTCAAGAACTGTGTAGCACAGAGCTCCCACCCATCCCTCCCACTCCAGGGCACCAGGACAGCAGGATCAGGCAACACTGGAATTAAACGCGACAGAGATGCTCTTTCACAAATGCAGACGTGAATTTGCTGTTCCATTTTGTGGTGTGTAGGGAACTGGGGGAACCGAATATGACAGGACATCACATCAGGGCAGCTCTGCTTCGCAGTACTTCAGAAGCAAAGAAGTGGGCAATGCTAATGCTTTACAGCTGCAGGCATGTTCTTCCACAAATGAGCTGTGTACAGCAACTAGCCAAACGTACACAGGCTTCCTCTCAGGGTGAAGGAAAAGCAGAAGCAAATGCAGAGTTACGGAAATGAACTCTTAGGCTCAGCATTGACCTTGCCATTAATAGACCAAATTACAGTTGAGTCTGCCTACCAGTTCAAGTTAGCAACGCCTTGCAGAACATCAGCCCATCCACCTACGCATTCTGACAATGTAAGAAAATGAAAGGATGGGTGAGAAGCTCACATTAGTAGGGAGGCTTCTCCTGCACTTGTTCTTATTAAAATTCCCTTCAAAACCAGACCTCTACTTAGCAAAGTTTTGACATTTGTTTTCCACCTGCACCAAAACAAAAAAGCTCCTCCACCGCACTCAAATTTCAGCACTCATCTGCGATTCAGAAAATGCTCTTGAGCTCCAAGTATCATGTGAAAACTGCAAATACAGAGTAATACAGAGACTACCCAGGGACGGGGAAGAGAGAGAAATGGGTGGGAATTCCACACTAGAATTTGGAAGATCCTTTTGATAAAAGCTTTGCTGAAACAGACACACACCACAAAAATATTTGTTTCTATGAACTTGTATTTACTTAGAGAGAGACATGCTGAAAAATTCACAAAGCCATTGCCTGCCTTATGCTATTAATGCAGAAAGCCCCAAGCTTATGGATTCTCTTTTGCTGGATGGTATACTATGGAAAAACAGAGTTAGAAGTCAAAACACAAACTAGGATGTCAGTATTTTGTGTTTATTATAACTTGGTTATTAAATGCAAGAACCTCTGTCTCTTTGTGCAGGGACCATTCCTGTCCTGGGCACAGGACATTACAGACAGAAAGGCAGATTTTATGCTCTCCCTATGGGAGCTTTCTTGGTTTGGGGGGGTTGTTATTTTTTGTTGAGTTTTAGTGTTTTCTTTTTCTTTGTGGGGGGAGGGAGGGCATGTTTATTTGGGTGGGAGTGTTTTAATATAGAAGTAATTCCACCTGGAAGCCTAATCATCCCCATGTAAGAAACTCAGAAATTTCAAAAGACAGGCTGGTGACATTATCAGCCTCACCTGAAAGAGAAAGTTACAGCAACAGAAGTGAATAAAACAGAAAGCAAAAAGCTTTCATCTTCGGATTTTGAGCAGGCATAAGCAGCTGCCACCTATATTGCTTTCAGAAGCAAATTCAACAGTCTCATTAGCAGTAAGATTCAAGATTTTGTCTTTTATCTGTGGTTTCCAGGAGGAAAATTAAGAAGTTACACTAATTTCAGGAAGGTGGAAGGTAGGGACTGCTATATTCCATAATCTAAGCACTCACAAAGAGCAAGGAACATGCCACTCAATGCTGGAATAGTTATGCTTCACTATTCCTGGCCTGCAGAGAGCCTTTAATGCCATCTCAATGCAGTGAAGATGAAGCAACAATGAAGTCAAGCCAGGAAGATTACTATCCCTGCACTTCTTACGTGCAAGAGAAAATGAATAATTTACCAGCTGGTTGTGTTGCTGTGTACAACTGAGAAAATGCAACGTGACAAGAAAATTATTTGTGCTGGCACCACAGGCTCGTTCCCAGCATTCATTCGCTACGCACTTTTCCCTTTACCCTTTGTGAGATGCACGTCAGCCTTGTCCAGCCAAAATGAAAAATGGATTGGCAAGAAAAAAACATCCTAGAGCCTTGTTGCAGGTAAGAAAGGGGAGCAATCACCCAGCACCCATGTTCTTCTCGCAGTCACATCACAGAGCCTGGGTATCACTGCTAAACAACAGGACTCAAAGATTTTAAAGCAATTAAAACAATGCCAACAGAGGACAAAGCCAGAATTCCGTCACTGGTCTCCTCGAGTTTGCCAGGCGCCCAGCCCAGAAGGCTCTGGGATGGTACAAACAGAGAGGGAAGAGCCTTCTGTGTTCCAACGGTCTGTTTACATCTGACTTTTATAGACAAAATGCATTTCAAAAATTACTAGAGATATCAACTAAAACTAAACTCTTAGATTAACATTATAATCTGTACTAAGAAATATTTTGGCTGGGGGACCATTTATGTCATTACAATTACTTTATGCAAATTTGGCAAATCACTTGTCAATATTTATTCATAAAGAATTAACAGTCTTGGCGCTGGTTTATCAGAAACACTTTTGACAACATAATCTGCAGACTAACAATTTCAAAACTGCTGTCTGAACAAAATGGTGAAGAAAGCAGCAGTTAAGCAATAACCCCTGCACACAACAGCTCTATGATATGTTATCTCCCGATACTTCATGATCAGTCACAGATGAAACATAAGCCCAACTAGTTCAATAACAATTTCAGCCTCCATTTAAAAGCTAAGGAAGAAAAGAGTCAAAATTTTCCATATGGAAAACCATAGAATCACCAGAGGGTTGTAATTTCAAGCTTCTGAAAGGATACTACAGAGAAGCAATTTTCTAGAATCCTCAGCTTGCAAAGGTTCAATTACTTGAGTCAGTAGCATTTGTTTTAATTTCCCCCCTTTGAGGACTTGCTGACAGCCCTGCTGCAGTTGCTAACTGCACCACTAACAACCTCAGTGAGGAAAGGGTCAGAGCTGAACTGCAGTTGTAGCCAGAAAACAGCACCTAATGCAGATGCACATTAAATTACATTACCAAGTTCATGTTTATTGCCTCTTGATAAATTTCTTATCCCATTTGCTCTGTTTACGACTTAAGTAGTCTTCTCACAGCTAGCTACAGGAGAAATAAGAGACAAGACTTCAAGAATGATGCCACTCCTGAAAAGACTATCATCCAAATTAAAGAAAAACAAGATTGCAATCAGCCCTTGCAGGCAATCACGCATGTGACAGCCTCACTTTGGCACCCCTGCCCTGCCAGGCCCCTGCTTCACAAGGCTGCGCACTCAGAGGATGCCTAGCCGAGGAGGCAGCGCTGCCAACACATTTAACAAACTGCCCAGAGATGCAACTTCCAGCACCAAGGTACTGAGTGCCCAACAGCAGGCAGGGTGCTAAAGCACGTTGCTTCATGTAGTTCCCTTTTTGGTACAGTCAAAATTTTAGAGCCATGTCAGTTGGTTTCACATTCAATGTACAATATCCCAACCCCACGTTTAATTTTTGTTCACAGTCTAGATGGTCTGCAAACAGTACGCTGCACTGCACAGGGGTAAACCTTCACCAGAATGAGCTCTCTGCAGCATCACAGAGCTCCTTCCAGTCCAAGCCATGAGCAAGGTGTGTACTCTGGAAATAGACTCCTAGAAAACCACTGCTAATAGTCACAGCTATTCTGGTACAACACCCGGCGCAAGCTGCAGTGAGATTTCAATCGGAAAATGTTAAAAGCTGTATTTTGGTCTCTCCACAGTGGGGAAATCAGAACTGCTCCTTTGAACTGTCTTAAGCCCAAACCAACCAAAACATGCTGCTCTTTTAGAAAAAGGCAGAACTCCTTATAAACATTTTTTAGGGCACAAGCTACAAAGATACATTTTTAACATCATGTTTGGGACTGTTTTGCAGAAGGTTGTATCTTTTTCCCCCCAGACTTCTGATGTGGATTAACCTTTCTCATGAATCTCTCTTCAGCAACGCAATTGGCAACAACAGAAAATCTTAACAAAACATGAGGAATTGAAAAAAGGATTTATTTATGGTTTTTTTAATGTTGATAAACATAAATAAGTTTGCTTTGATTCCAGACAAAGCAATAAAACAAGAAAGTAACAAAGTGTGTTTTCTGCTTCCACTGGGGAGACTCTAAAATGGACTTTCACTGCTCACAAGTGCTTCATCCAATTAGGAACAAAAGTCGAACAGCCCAACAACACACACACTGCTGTTACACAATAAATTTCACCCATGGGCATAAGAGACTTGATGGTTTTATTGCTGCTGCTACTACCAGCCAAAGCTTATTCACAAAGCAAGCCAAGGTTGCTCTCCTCCCAGCTCAGTCACTTGTGCTAACAGTGGCACCAGGACCCCTGGTCTGAGCACGCTATTTTTAAGCTCTGTGTGCACACATGTTCCTGAGCACAACCAGGCTTGTCAAACCTACTGTTCTAAGTATCTCCCTCTTCCTTCTCAGCTGAATTATTTATGCAGCTAATATTAACTAACGCACACTTTACATATAAATGTTTCATATCAACTTAATGAAAAGTTCCCTGTTCCCAGTCACTCAGCCCTGGCCTCAGTAACCTGCCTAATTTCTGTCTGCAGGGGTTACTGTTATGAGTAACCTAACCATGCTGAACCTGTTACCAACGAACAGTTTATTGAAGTCATACGCAACTGGTTTTTTTCCCCTAATTACATTTTCATGCCTGAATGGTGGATCTTCATTGTAGGCTGGATGAAATGAGGTAAACAACAAACAGCATTTCTTCCAAAACAGGTGAGTTAATGACGTGTGGAAATCAGAGACTTGGGCCAGAGCAGCCCCTTCCCACGGAACTTCTGCCAGGCCAGTAGCTGATGTAAACATTCGGCCCACGTCCAGCAGCAGCAGATGTTCTTAAGGAAAGGAGTCTGATTGCTTAAGGTTTGCAAATAAAACATGTGTAGGTGAGTGATCATTTTAATATATTCCAAAACCTGGAAAGATGGCTGCTACTTTTTTTTTTTTCCTCCAGTGGTGAAGAAGCTGAAACTGGCATGCTGAAAATACATTGCATGCACCAGTTTAAAGTGGCATTTCAGACAAATTCAGCACCATTATGCTGTTCACTGGGCACGCCATATGAGTACTACTATTAGTTCTTCTTCGAAGACAATACTTCAATAGTACATATGCTGCTATATAGCAGCATCCCCAACTTCTGTTTGGAATAAAAGTCAAATCTCAATTTTATTAAGTTTTTGAATCTCCAGATAAGCTAGTGTAGTCCTGCCATGGAAAGTCCTAGAGTTTCTGAAATAAATTAATTTAGAAAAGTCCCTCAATGACCTTTAAGGAAAATAAACTCTCACTGGATAATCAGGAACATCCCCTGGTAAATAAATAACTTGCTAGAGGTTAGGAGGCAAATAATAAAAATAAACAAATCTCTCGGTGATACTAAATTATTCAAGGTAATGAAGACCATAAACCGAGAAGCATTCCAGAAAGACCTGACAACGCTGAATGAGTAATTAAAGGGCAGATAAAAATTCATCATCGATAAATGAAAAAATGTGCATGGGGAGAATGTAAGCACAAAATGATATGCTTCAAATTATCTGTTTCTACTCAAAAAGTAATCTAGTGCCTCTGATATTGTTCAAAAATAGCAGTTACTTAGATAAAAATATCATTTCAATGCCCAGTGGTCTAAGTGCAAATAAGATGCTGGAAATTGCTAGGAAAAGAACAGGGACCAAAATGTGAAACACCATTATCCTTTTACATGAATCCTTTGGGCGCCCGCATTTGAATCTCGAGTACAGTTTTGGTAATTCCCCCTCATAACACACATAGCGGAAAAAGGGAACAAAGGATGATCGGAAACACAAAACGATTTTCTAAAAATAGAGGTTAAATAGAAAAGGACTCTTGAAACCTGATGCTCAAGATGGATCATGCTGACTTCACATGGAGATGATGAATGCAAAGTGATTATTGACTGTTTCTCCAAACACAACTACCCAAGTCACGTTGTTTAGTGCTACTCTTAAAAGCATAGCAGAATAAATATTTTTACAAGCTTCATTGATTATTTTGCCACAGGACACTGGGGTGATCAGAAACACAAGCGAGTTCAAAAAGGAATCGCACAATTTTAAGGACAATGGGTCTGTTGATGGACATTAACACAATCGACATAGGTTTCAGCTTTGGTACAGCTTTGGATGCAAATTTCCACAGGCTAGGGGACAGCATTTCTCTGCACTCATCCTGCTTCTACATCTATTCATGGCTTCCATAATTGAAGACAAAATAAGACTCAACAAACTTTTAGTCTGACACAGTAAACTTGCTCCTGCAGTTGCCTTTCACTTTCTTGAAGATCATGAAGATTCCATTGCACCAAGTCTGAAGGACTGGCTCACCTTGTGCGGCTGTGTACCAGAGCAGAGGAAGGATGACAGGTAACCTGGCAGCCTTCCCTCTCCCTGCACCTCTGCTACCTCCCCTGTCGTCTACTGACATGTGGGCTCAGAGTGTCTGCAGAGAGAACTAGGAGAAAACTGAACAATTTGCATTTAGTTCTTCCTCATGTAATATCTTTAAGTCTCAGCAGAAATTCCTCTCTATCTCTCCTCTCTCAAGATCCAGAGATGCAGTTTTCCTGAAGAGCAATAGCATGCTTCCATTTGTTTGGCTTGTTTTGTCCCCATCAGGTTTAAACAGGGTTAATTTTTGCACGGTTATACTGGATTTTATCTGGTAGAAATATAGATAATTGGAGGTTATTGCAGAAGTCTGGTCACTTATTTTAGTTGAGTCGCTTACTTTAGTTGTATTGATACGCTTTAATGAATCTAAGTAAAGGTTTGAAAATTCTGGCTCAAATTCTCTCTCCTAATATATATATCACTTCTCACTGACTCCAGTGAGAGCTCTCTGAAGGAAGAGATAGTCCCACATCAGCCTCTTGCTATGTTCATCATCCTTTAGAGTGCAGTAGAAAAAAAATCCCAATCAGCAGTGTCATATCTAGGACATGAGTTGCCTGATTTATTCCTCACTTTGGTTTTCTCAGAGGTTTTGGATTTACGTCCTCATCATTTTACATTTATTTCTACTAACAACGTACTCTCCAGCTATTTCCCAATACATGCTTATCCCCTTTATTGTTTTCAGTATTGAGCTATAGCAACTGAATTCCACCCACACTGCACAATTTCTCCAAGGCCCCATCTTTGTTATGACCAAACCTAACTGAACATAGTAGTTTTTAGCTCTGGGAAGTTAGTATTTTACAAACTAAAGAATAAATTAAGGAGCAAGGAGGATATTAAACCATCATTCAAGTTCTTTGTAGAAAAGAAAAAACACCCTTTGGAGAGAAGAAAAAATAGAGAGCGTGGAAGGGAAGCAGGAAAATGCATAGAGAAAAAGCAAGTTCTCCTAAGATTGCTTTGGACTGCTCCGGATCCAAGTAACAAGGGGCAAGTCCTCAGCCCTCTGTTAACAGCCCATCTCCTGGGCTTCCTTATTCCTGCTTCATTCCCCAGAACTGTTAACCTGCTTGTTCACAAGTCCTTTCAATAGTTCTCTCTGCTGACATATTCCAGTGTAAATGAGAACAGAATTTTCACCTTACGCCCACTTTGGTGGATGCTTTTTTTGTTTGGTCTTTTAACTGTTAAAGATTTAGGGCACTGCGCAGGTCACTCTGAAGTGATTTCAGCATCACGTATAGACCAGAGAAACGCCTGCTGAGGATACACATGATGTAAACCAAGCTACACCTGAAATGACAACACACTGTTTTAAATGACATATGGCTGCTGCACAGCATACAGTGCAGAACATCAAAAGGCTGGAAGCTGTGGAATTGACTGTGCATCTAGCAACACAGATTGATGCAGTCCCTCCTTTTATTTGCATGATTTTTAAAACCACTGATGGAACAAGGCTGGTGCCAGAGCTGTAGATGGTTTTACAGGCGCCAGAGGTGAGCCATTAAAAAGGTGTGCAGAGAGGTTCTGCATTTCAGCTTCAGAAAAAGGTTTGTTTAAGAGCTCAGAAACATCTTTGCTCAGTCAAGATGCTATAGTTTACAGCAAACATACTCACATAAAGCAAATATTGAAACTTGCAACAGCAGTTTTTCTTCTGAATTCAATCCAAACTAATAAATCTACTGTGGCTCTGCTTTCTCTGTTCACTCTGGCTCTTATCTAAATGACAAGTCTTGTCCATGTGCCATGGATAAGTATAGCATAGTGTCAGAGAAATGACAGAAGCATCCTAAGCTCTGCCAGACAAATCACAGTAGATGGGACATGATTTTTCCTTCGGTGGTTTGACAGTGCCATCTGTAATTCCTGCCAATTTCCATGTGCTGCTCAGGGCAATTGCTTCCCTCTGTTGAGGAGAAAAGAAGAGTGTGAAAGAACCAGCCATTAGAAAGTTAACAGCTGGGGCTCCCAGTTTTGTGCAACTTCTAAAGCACTTCTACTACCTGCAACACAGAAGGGTGACAAAACACCAAACAAAATACATTAGGGAGTCCACAGAATGACAAACATAAATGCAAATTCAGGAAAAGATTTATGCTCAATGTTTGGTGATCCTGGGAAGCACCACAATCACACCTGACCTGCCTTGCTCTTATGGGCTAGAATGGGCCCTGGACTGGGACATCTGAGCAGGGGACACCAGGCTCAGGGGCTGAATTCACAGTGGCCACTGCAGAGACCAGCTGAGCTGTTCAGGTTCCTCAAATATTGCAGGAAAAGGGAAGAACAGAAGGAATCTTCTACAACATGAGCATCATCAAGATATAGAAGAGTCTCCTCTGCTATACTATAAGTGCCAAAAGGTGGGCTTGGTCTCAGAATTATTATACCATAAACCTTATTAACGTGTTTATGTGCAAGGCCACAGAAGGAGGGTCTGAGTTTCTACCTGACTTCTCCAGTGATACTGATTAAATCAAAACAGACACTTGTTAATGAGTCCCTCCCAGTTTGGCTGAGATTTCTGCATGTCCATGTCTTTTGCAACTTTTCTACCTTCCTCTGCTCCAAAGAGGTATTAGAGTCCTCAGCGCGACAGTGCAAATTGATCAGACTAGCAGGACAACTTGTTTGTCTCATTGCTTGTAAGACGTGACATGAGGAATCCCTAAGTTTTCAACATTGGCTCCACAACCAGCCGCCTGCATGAACTGGAGCACATTTCACAAAATCAGGGAGGTACATCTCTAGAACTAGCATGAATTGTATATGCATCGCAATGCCAGGAGAAAGAAGGGGCTCCAGTGCCTATGAACTGGTTAGTCCTATCTTTCAAGGACATCCACAGGAGACTGGGTACTTCTGAAAATAAAACTGAAGAACCATAGTATAAATTTGAGAGTGTGTTTGGGTTTAAGCATGCATATTTGAATCATTTAGTCTTTTTTCTGCAGGTTTTTTTTTTTTTTTGGACTGGTCAAAGTGGAAGAAGCTTAAATCCCTGTCATGCAAGCAATGACAGACGGTACCCATTTGGATTCTTTCTCCACTGCTGAGAGAGTGTCAGAAGGAGCATCACTCTGTTGCAGAAATTCACCACAAGAAGTCAGGTGCCTTCAAGGAAGAGGTGTGCTTTTTTAACAGTCTTATGAATTAAAAATAGCACTTGAAGGAAAAGAACAAGTTTCTAGGTGATCTTACAGAGCAGGTTGTAGTTCTTCTCGAGCTGAGAATAACAGGAAAAATACAGCAGAAAATTAACCTGTCGCTTTCTGTCTTAATGCCAAAGACATAATCACTCTTGTCAGAAATGTAATTGTGTCATATGGTAAAATTTGAGAATATTAAAATACCAGAGCAGAGATTTGATATTAAAGACATTACTCACGAAATTACTTGCTGCACATTGACAAAATCTAGAGGCCCTGTGGGCTTGTTCCTTTAAAATGATGCACCTGATTGTGGCAGAAAGAAACTTCAAGAAATTATGTACAGACAAATTTCAGAGTAATAGCAGAAATAAGGGTCATGCCTAAAAACAAAACTACAAGTACTACAGCCTTTGAAGATTATATTGAACATACTGATAAATGAGGTGCGAGTAGGTGAAATTTCCTGTATGAAAAAATAAATACAGGGATTACAGAACTCACGGGACAATCTGCACAGACAACTCTATAGTGCATTAATATTTTCATTTAAATCAACCTGTACCATTTTGTTTCTTTGAAGCTCTAACAAGAGTCATATCAATTCTCCTGATGACATTAGGCACAAAGAGATACCGAGATGAACCTGTAAGTGCAGTTAAGCCAGAAATCTATGTACGAATTACAATTAAATCAGGAAAAAAAAAAAAAAAAAAAAAGAATAGAAATATTGAGAGAAGCATCGTAAGACATAGGTTCCCCCTCTCCTCAAGTCATAGAATCACAGAATC